>ML813392.1:76130-97948 GCA_009831015.1 Picea engelmannii | reverse complement strand
GGAATGAGTTAGAGCATGGTTTAATAATTCGCTTTGTGTTTTGATTCCCAGCTACTGAGGGCGTTTCAGTATTTGCACGCTGCTAATGTTTTACATCGCGATTTGAAGCCCAACAACATTCTCATAAACGAGAACCAAACAGGAAAATTATGTGACTTTGGTCTAGCACGAATAACAGCACCCGGAATGACTGAAATGGTCAGCGTGGAGCCGTACAGACCTCCGGAGCTGTTCCTTAGAAACTTTAGCAATCAGTCTAATTACGGCCCTGCTGTTGACATATGGTCGTTGGGTTGCGTTTTTGCCGACATGTTGCTGCGAAGACCACATTCGTTGGGTTTCTCCGGTGGCAAGAATGATATAGACAAGCTAAAGAAGATCGTTGAGACAATTCCTCCACCCGACGATGATGATCTCTCAGAAATGATTGAAAATGAGGATGCCCGCCTGTTTGTCAAAACTCGGTTGCCTCTTACTCCTTCACGTCCTTTGAGTGATATATTTGTGGATGTAGCTGATAGAAGCGCTGTCGATTTGTTAGAGAGAATGCTTGTTTTTAATCCTCGGAAAAGAATCAGCATGGCAGACGCACTTCAACATGAGTATATGGCCGAGATTACCGTCGATGTGCTTGCCCGGGAGCTGAATCTGAAGCCTTATGAGGTTGAAAAGTTGAAAGATTCGACTCCTCCCCGTATCGAGATGTTTATTGAAAGCCCCTCCCAGTCGACCAAGAAAGAGTTAAGGAGCATTCTGTTCGAATCATGCGTGAACCCTCAAGTAGCTCGCACATTGTCAAATATTTCCCTAAACTGAGGACATTGGTAAACTGTATTCTGATTAAATCCGAATATTGAAGACTCTGGTTAATTGTACCGCGAATATTGAAAATATGTGTTCACCGTACTTCTGTCAATCAAATTGTTTTTTTCGAGATTACTTAAATTGGTTGATTGGTTGATGATGTGTTCTGCTTTTCAAGTCATAACTGCAATGTGGTAAAGCATTTGAATTTTAAAATAAAATGAAACGAGAAATATTTATTAAAACGATTTCATGGTTTGTAATAGCTATTGGATTCGATCTGTTATTCTTTGGTCAAATGATTTTATTCCAAAACGAAAGTTTGACGATTCTCTTAAAAACGTCGGTCGATAATGTCTTCTCTCAGTTTGCGGGGTAAAGTATCAATGGCATTCCAAGAAGGGACAGGTTTTTTTGTTTAAATGATTTCACAGATTTTAAAAAAAGGAAAGGTTAATGGTTAAGGTGTAATAGAAAAAATTATAAAAAATGAATAGAGATAAAGATTAAAGATAAATATATATTTTATATTTTCGTAGAGGATAGGTTATGTATATCTCTCTAGACTTTATCAATAAAATTGTTGAGCTGAGAAAGTCTCATACACTAATTTACTGTCTAGCTTGGTTGTTACTTTAAAAATAGATTATTATTATTATTATTATAATAACATTTAACATTTACCTTATATATAAACTAAATATTATTAAATTATTCTAGTTATATTAATTCTAAAAAATATAAAATATATATTTATTAGTTTATAATTAGTTTATTAAAATAATATAAACTAAATAAACATATTATATATAAATATAATTTAGATATACTATATAATATAGTTTATTAAGAATATTTAGATGTAAATCATCATCATCATCATTAATTTATATTTAGTTCAGCTTATAATTAGTTTATTAGAATAATATAAATTAATTAAACATATCATATATCTAAAATATTTAGTTTTAAATTGTAAATTTTTTATCTAAAATATTTAAATTGTAATTGTAATTTTTTTTGAAATAGGTTAATTGGATTTAGAATATTTAGATTTAAATTATATTTTTTTTAAATGTGTAAATTGTATTTAAGATATTTAATATTTTAAAATTTTAAAAAATAAATATATTATTTATTTCAAATATTTAAATTTTAAATTACAAATCTATTTTAAATGTGTTAATTAGATTTATAATATTTAAATTTAAACTATATATATTTTTAAATTTGTTAATTAAATTTATTTTGAGTGATTAAAATTAATTATTATTTTTCTAACAAACTAAAAATTAATAATTTCCAATTTTTATAAACAATATAAAATGGAAAAAAAATATTTTATTAAATATTAATATAATATAAACTACTTTGTAATATTCATAGACTAGTATATCATATTCTAACCTTCCTAAATGATATGACTAAGTAGTGTTTACAATCTCTAATTAGAAACCATCATCTATTATAAAGCTCTCTCAAAGTAGCCCCAACATGCGGAGTCTGAAGTTCCTTGAGTCATCCTTTTTCATGTATTAGTTATAAGCATGTTCGGTATATTCCCTTATATTATATACTTGAAAAACGATGCATACAACTTATAAGTATAATTATTCATAGTATAACCTTCCATATATAACTCTTATTATTATATTATTTTTTATTATTTGTTTAATAATTATTTATTATGTTTTAAATAAATAATAATTAAACAAGGAAATTTCAATAAAGATAAATAAATAAACAATAAATATGGAATAAAATTATTTAATTCATTAAAATACCCTAATTTGATCATCGTATTCAAACTTTTCACATTTTGCAACGGAATTCTTTTGTGCAAAAAGCATCCTGATTTATTCGATTCCAATAACATTTTCACATAATGAGGACACACTAAGTTTTCGCTATTTATTTTAATAGTAAAAATACAAATATCTATTTGGACGAAGCCCATAGATTAGGGTATTTCAAATTTGGTGCTCTAAACTTTTTATTGAAACACAATTAGTAAATCTAAAATGTTTTTTTATTTGTTAAGGTTTTAGGAAGAAAAATTTAGGACACACTAGGTTTTCGCTATTTATTTTAATAGTAAAAACACAAGTATCTACTTAGACGAGGCCCATAGCATAAGGTTTTTTAAATTTGGTGCTCTAAACTTTTTATTGAAACACAATGTGTAAATTTATAATGTTTTTTTTACTTCATCAAGCTTTAAGAAGAAAATTTGTTAAAACTTTGATATGATTTTATAGGTTAGAGTTTTAAAAATACAATTACTCCCTATTCCAAAAATTTTAAGGATTTATGAAGCCCCTCAACTTTAAAAAAAAATTGAAATAATTTAAAGCAATATCTCTTTTAAATTTTTTGCTTCCTCAAATTTAAAAAATAAAATAATTTTTTTTAACCATTTTAAATAAAAAATATACTACACTCAACCCAAATTAAATTCTCTTAACCATTTTAAATAAAAAAATATACTACACCCAACCCAACCCAATAATTTAAATTTAAATTTAATTTTTTTTAGCGAAGTTTTGCAAATTAATAAAATGTTATTTTTCAAAAATCAATGTGGAGAACTCCTTCCTTAATAGAATGTGCCTAACTAGAGTGATATTTATTAAATAATATCCTTTGAGTTTCATATAATACATAGTCTTATCTACTTTCCCAAATCCATAGATCTCTGTTGTACTTGAGCGTAACCTTATCTACTTTCCAAATTCCATAGATCTCTCTTGTACTTCAGAATAACCTTTCCCAAATCGCTTTGGTAGTTGATCCTCATCTTTTCCAAAATGATTCACCCTTGAAACAAGACATTTTCATCTCTATGTTTTGATTCTTAAATAATAAAAACTTAGTAATGAGACGTTATCAAAGAGTTAATACTTCGTTATAAAAGGAATATTTTATCTATGAAGTTATGTGATGGTGACTTATTTCCTTGGCCTTGGTTTGGACTTATACTTACCTTTGTGGTTCACTATGTGGTTATTTTAATGATTTCTACACCTATCTTAGGCACGTGTAATTTCACCACATATTGAAATAGAGGAAAATGGGCAGGCATGATTCTTAGTGCAAATAATGAGACAAATGTTGAGAGTTGGGGTTCTTTTGGTGTGTGAACCGCCAAGGGGCGACTCACCTAAGGTGCCTTGCGACACAAGTCAAACGATGGATGATTTCATGAAGGGTTGAGAGCATGACTTGGGCACTCCATTAACAAGGGAAATTGGCTAATGCATGGAGAGTACACATAGGAGAGTTGGATCGACTCACCTAAGGGGCGTGCGTACCCAAGATAATGTGTTGTTGGCCCAACCAAACGACATAACAAAGAGTTTGGTGGGTCGACTAGGAAATTCATCTAAATGCGCCCACATGACGAGTCGGCCCAACCTTGCGAAGGGGCGCAACTTGGTGAACCGACAGGTCAACTCATCCATGGGAAAAGAGATGTGATAGATGGGCCCCAATAAAGGAAAGAGGGTGCACAACCAAGAAGAAAACTTTGAAGGAGAGAAAGAAGAGATTTGTTGTTCTAAGGAAGACTAAGAGGGTGAGCTCCCTCAAGGAGATAAGTCGCTCCTCCTAGGAGGACTTGTGCTTCCTTGAGGAAGATTCAGTGGACTCAGTTCAGAGAGATTTTTTTAGGATGATTTTGGTGAAGCCTCGAAACATAGGTATGTTGGAGGCATGTGTTAGGAAGAACCAAAATCTCTGAAGAATGCAGAAATGAAAATGCAACAAGTCTGTGGTTGAGGGCATGTTTGAGGTGCACTGAAGGAGGTTACAAAGATGGTTGTGATAGAGAGTCTTGGTGCGACAAATTTGTTTATGAGTGTCATGTGACATGAGGCGAGTCATTTGACTCTTCCCAAGTTGTAACTAATATGGTATTGCTCATATTGTAACTATTTCACAATAATAAAGACTTGGCCAAGTGTTAGGCACAGTTTGTGTTGCCCACACTATATCTATTTTTTTATTGTCTGTTTCATTATTTTTCTCTTGGCTTCTCGTGTCCATGGATGTATGATTAAATATGACCAAGTGTTAAAGTTGTAAGAAATTGTCTATGTATATAAGAGTTCACTAGAGTAGGTCTGTGACTCATTGGTAGTGTAGAATGGAGTATGGGTATACTCTAGGTGAAGAGGCGTAGTCCATATGAAGTAATATTTGTGGTTATAATCATCCAAGAGAGAAAATTCATGGTGTCACATGCCCTCTAGTGGTGCACGATTGCAAGGTTTGGCTAGGAACATTGTGGGGATATGACACATGGTATCAGAGAAGATTCGTTGCATTTTTTGGAGAAGTGTTGGGGAGCTCTTCATGACTATCTCGACAATAGATGGTATCAAATAAGTTTGGTTCTTTTCACCACTCTTGCAGTAAAAATAGTTGTGGTGTGGCACACTTCTTGAGAAGGATTTTTTTTGCAAAGTTAGTTCGGTGGGAACATTCACAGACATGGTGAACGATTCGATACAATGAATTAGTTCATCACAAAATTTGCATTAGACATACAACACATGTTCGATTGATGGTACAATTTGATTGATGATACGATAGGAAGGTTGGTCTAGGTGTAAACCTTGTATGGATTAGGAATAAATGTTTTGGTGAGATTAAGCACTTAGATAGGGTAGGTGATCTCAAAAATCATCACAGAACTTGTTGAAAAGTTGATTGCCGATCTAGACTTGGTTGATTTGTGTGACAGAAATCAATGTTGAACATATTGTACACACCCTAGAAAGACCAAACAAAAAATTCATTGAGAGAACCAAGCACTTGGGAAAGGTAGTTGAACACAAGATTTCATGAATTTCAAAAACGTTTCCATCGTCTTCATCTAAAGTACATCGCTAATGTGTTTTTTCCATATAAAGCACATCGATAATGTGCTTTATCAAATTATTGGGGCACATTTCCCTCACATAGGGTATTATTACTTTGCATGCATAACATTTGTACAACATTTAGCATATTATTTTTATAATGTGATTTAAGTTTGCAAATAGTTGTAGTTTATGGGTGTATTTTTTTTTCAAGAAGTGTACACTTGTTTCAATGTGTTTGTGTGCCTATATATATTATTAAGTTTGATTTAAAGAGATAATTATTTTTAAAATACTACCCATATATACTATATATGAGATAACATTTATATCATGCTACCTTAAAAAAAACCATTATTATAACACTGAATTGTATAATAAAAACGCTAACCTATATATAGTCACATATAGTTAAAAACTAAAACTTACCCATCATTATTCTAATGAATTGTATAAAAAAATAAAACTCACCCATCATTATGTTAATGAATTGTGTAACAAGGTTATGTTCATAATGAATTGTATAACAAGGTGAATAGCAGCAAAGCTGCAAGTACCCACCTAAGGTATGCAAATTTATAGTAATGAATTGTGTAACAAGGATATGTTCATAAATAATTGTTTATCAAGGTGAATAGCAGCAAAGTTGGAAGTACCCACCTAAGGTATCTAAATTTATAGAATTGGAAGGAAAACAGAGGTAAAACACATAATTGAGTTTTCATGTTGAGTCCTATGGTAACATGGACACGTTTCAAAATCTGTGATCACCAGATTAATTACATTTACACAAACCCCCATATTTTCTCGGTCTGGTTCCAAAAATTCTTCTTAAATGGGGGTTATCTTATCCAAGCCTCTTCATAGTATCGATGATGAGAGCAGAAGAAATATAGGTTTTATGAAATGAATGTGAACTCAAGAAAAGTGAAATCATAAATGTTCACTTGGAATATACATAAATTGTTATCATACGATAAGTGAACTCCCAGTTGTAACTTTCAATGACGAGGTGTTAGTAATTTTTAGGGACGTTTCATGTAAATACAAACAAAACACATTGTCTTTCTAAGTTGAACATCCTATCCCCATATTTATGTATCTAAAATGAAAAAAGTAGATGTAAACAACTACTCACTACATGCATTCAAACAGTTTGGTTTAATTGAATTAGTTTAATGTTTTGAATACCGTGGATTTGAGATAAAGTGAACTTGAAACATGCATTGTGATTATGCAAACACATGATTACTTGGTATGCTCTTTGTTAATTTCATGATTATAAAGTTGATATACTCCTTCAAAAAATCTTTTCTCAATGGATATATACACAATGAGTTGTATTTTTAAAAATCTTTAATCCCATACACACATATCGAAGACCAAATCATACACATATGTTAAGAAGTTAAATAAAAAATTTATCATCTAGCTAATATAAAATGTTGGATAGTTTGTTTAGATTGATGGACGGTTGGTTTATATTGGAAGATAGTTGGTTTGGATAGTTGATTGTCATTGATGCCAACCCTTGGAGAGTGATATTGAAGATTGATGTCAACCCTTGGAGAAGTCCGGTAGTGAATTATGGTAGCACAAAGGAATGGGTAAATGACCTGATTTTGTTTGAGGTATAAAGGCATGAAGATGATTGAATAAAAAAGCAAGAACATTCTAGATGGATAGTACATATCATGTTGTTTATAGTGGTATGTTGTATGTCCTGTAGCTCCTCATGTTTAGGGAGATATGGCATTGAGAGGTTAGATAACCCTTTAGAGTAATCTAGAAGCTCCTAGAAGGTCAACAAGAAGTCAAAATCTTCTAGAAAGTCATAAAGAAGATTCCCTAGTCAATGTGGTTGCAAAATAAATTAATTAAATAATAAAGTGGTTGCAACAAGAAGTGGTGAGTTTACTATTTACGGATAAGTCAAAGTGGTTGCAAAAGAAATTAATTAAATAATAAAGTGGTTGCAACAAGAAGTAGCGAGTTTACTATATATGGATAAAGTGGTTTCAAGTGGGTAAAGTAGTTGAAAGTGCATTAGCCCTATAAGAGGGAAGTTGGATAAAATAGTTAAAAGATAACCCCTAAAGGAAGTCACTTGGAGAGTATAAATAAGAGAACAAGGGATTCCCATTAGCACCTATTAAAAAAAATTAATATATGTTTTGTGAAATTTTATTTGCAGATAATCATTGAAAAATTTGAGGTAGTGCAAATTTGAGGAGATGGAGAAACTTTAACGGAGGTTTTGTTAGTTGTATAAAGCGACAATTCTATAGCCACGGGTGTTTATGTAGACACACATTTTGGTAGCTTTAGAAAGAGGAAATTTTGCAGCCATGGGTGTTTATGTAGCCGTAGGTTTTGTTAGCTACGGAAAGTTTCAGTAGCTACAAAAATTCAACAATTATCTAGCTGTGGGTGTTTCTATAGCCACGGGTGATTTGGTAGCTACAAAAATTTTCAATTCAGTAGCCACATCATATTTGCAGATTGGAATTGTTCCTGTTGTTCTATGGTATGGTATAGATGAAACAAGGTTGATATAGGATTAAAGGTATGTCTATATGCATGTTTTGATGGTTATAATTGGTCATGACATGGTACATGCTTGAGGCTACATAATAGTGAAGTTTTCGAACATGGTTTAATGCAAGGGTTTATGATATTTGGCTTATGGATAGAGTGATGAATTGTTAGAGAAATTTTAATGGTTATATTGGTGTATGTATTTGGTATATGGTTGATGTATATGTTGGGTACATGGTTGAGACATGTAGTTGATAAGTTGGCACATACATGAGGTGTATGGTATAGTGATGTTGGTACATCTTGATGAGTCATAGTTTGATTTGTTGTTGATACATTATTGGTACATACTTGGTACATGGTTAGCGACACTTTCTAGTTGTATTGGTGACACATGGTTTATGGATGATGTGTCATAGATATATTGGTATATTATTAGAAGAACATAGTGATATTGGTACATATTTATGATGTTTGTGAGTAGTATTTGTTGATGCACATCTTGGTGATATTGGGCATTGTCTTGGTGATTGATCTTACTGACTAGATCTGATTTGGTTGATGAAATTTATGTGATAGGTTGTATTGTGCATAGTAGATGCACTTATGTTGGTATAGGTTATCGGTAAAAATTGACAGTGGCAGTGACAATTTGACAATGGTAGTGGTTTCTTCAGTGACAGTGAAAAGTTGTATACAGTTGGAATTTATATTTCAGGGTGGTTGGACAGGGCAAGAAAAGTGGGTTGTAGCCTCCTTCAAGTTGGAGTTGGAGAACCAGGGAGTTGGAGCTTCCTTCAGATTGGATCCAGAGAATTAGGTGGTTGGAGCCTCCTTCTAGTTGGAAACATATAATTGGGTGGTTGTATCTATCTTCCAGTTGAGGTTGGAGAACATAGGGGGTTGTACCCTCCTTTTTCTTGGATCCAGAGAATTGGGGAGTTGGATTTTCCTTCAGGTTGGAGCCTCCTTCTAGTCAAAGCTAGAGAATTGGAAATTGGTGCTTCCATGAATGTAATTCTTTGACATACAAGAAAATCATTCTGTGGTTTTCTCCTCCATTGGGTTTTCCCATAAATGTTGGTGTACTATGTATTTTGTGGATGTGTTAATTGTTTCTTATTATTCCCCGATCGTTATTATTGTGTTAATGTTTATAACACAATAATTATTGATGATGAAATAATGGACATGATTGAATAAGTTAAAGGAATATAAGTTGTGGTTAAAAGTTGTATAAACTGTTCATTATTGATTCACCCCGCCCCCCCTTATTAATCCATCATTTGGAATCAGATTTAGGTTCCTTCAACAAAACAATTTAGCGACTAGAAGGAGATCATGGATTACACTAATATTGGGATACCACGGTTTGATGGTCAGAATTATTCCTTCTAGAGAAGAAGAATGAAAATGTATGTGCAGGAACAAGGATTTGATGTTTGGCGAGTAGTAGTAAATGGATACAAAGCACCATCCACTCCATCGATGGATAAATATGGAAAAAATTTGAAGATGATAATGCAAGAGCCAAAATTTTCTCTTGAGTGGTTTGACTAAATCATCATACACCAGGGTTATGCATTGTGAATCCACAAAGGAAATGTAGGACAAATTGGAGAATATATACGAAGGTGATGGCAAAGTCAAGGAATCTAAACTTCAAACCTTTAGAGCAAAGTTCAAACAATTGAATATGGATGAATATGAAAACATAATAGCTTACTTTCTACGATTCGATGAAATAGTAAATAGTATTAAAGGTTTGGGAGATGAGATAAAGGAATATGTCATTGTTAAGAAAGTATTAAGATTTCTACCAATGATATTTGTTCTGATGATTTCATCCCTAGAAGAAAGAGAAGACCTGGGTATGATAAGCATGGATGAGCTACATGAAATATTTATAGCTTATGAAATGAGGACATAACAGGAAAATCCAACCACGAAGGAAGCAAAGTTCAAGGCATCCAAGAAGACAAAGAAGTAAGACAAATAAAATCCAAAGTCGAAGTCGTATTGCAATTATAGTGATAATTCAGAAGAAGATGAAGAAATGGAAAACTTCGTCAGAAAATTGAAAACAGGAACCGAGAAATACAAAGGTATGCTTCCATTAAAATGTTTTAATTATGGTAAAATTGGTCATTTTACAAATAAGTGTCCTTATACTAAGAAGACATATAGTTATGAAAAGGAGGACCCCAAGAAAGCAAATAAATATTAAAAGGGAAATAGGAAAGATAAAAGGGAAGTCTTCAAGAAAACTTTCTATTCAAGAGAATATAGTTCTTCATTTGATGAAGATGATGAAATAAATAGTGACTCAGAGAGAGTACTCTTTATTTATACAGAAAATACGAAAAACAATGAAGAAGGAGAAGTGGATCTTGAGGCAGAATTATTCAATACTTTAACTGAGATGAAGAAGGAAAGGAAGAAAAACAAATCATTCAAAGAAGAAAACATCCACTTGAAAACTCAACTTGAAGAAGGAAAAAGAAAGGAATAAGTAATGCATATTCAGATGATAAATAAAGAAACGGAGTGTGAGAATCTTGAAAAGGAAATCATGACATTGAGAGATGAAGTCAACAAGCTTAGAAAAAAATTGAAAAGTTCTCAAATGTTAGAAAGCATTTTCAACAGTCAAAATCCATACATTGACAAATATGGACTAGGATAGAAGAATGGTCATTTTGAGGAAGGTTCAAGTTCCATGATGAAAGAAATAGAACAAATGAGTTATGCATAAATTCTCAAAGGAAGGAATCATGATCAACAAGAATCATAAAGGAATGAATACAGAAGACCTTCTACATTCAGACAACAAAGAAGCTTCAATGATTATGAAAGAAACAACCAAAGATAATATTTTGATCAACCAAGGAAGTATTTTAGAGGGGTGCACCAAAAAGAAGATCATTAACTTCGAGGTATGTAAATTTATCTTATGTTCGTTGTTTTAATTGTACTAACTTTGAACATAAAGTTGTAGATTGCAGGGCCTATGAAAGAAATGATTAGGAAAGAAATGCTTATGTGGATATACATAATATTGAATGTAAAAAATGCCACAACTATGGACACATATCTCGAAATTGTAGATACATGATTAAGCCTCGCATGAAAAAAAATATCGATGACAGACATAAGAAGACTTGGAAAAGAAGCAAAAAACAAGAAAAGTAGGTAAATGAAGAACAAGTCCAAGGAATCATACTTACCGAATTTGTAGTAGCACAAGGGCATGATGAATTTACAGTAAAAGAGGTAAGCATCGAAATTGAGGCAGAGGGTTAAGAAGAAGATATCAAAACTCAGGATGATGAGAGAGTTTAGAAAGAGGATTAAGTGGAAGATATATCCACAAATGAGGAGGAATATTACTATGCATCAAAACAAGTATTTTTTTGAGCCATCTAGCTTGGAGACTCCCAATAAATATGTATGTTGAATAGGGGGAGTATATGCAGCAACCCAGACATATCAGAGAACTATCCTTCATAAAACTTATAGAGTTTGATGAGACATATTCATAGTAGTTAGATAACATAAGTACAATATGACAAATTGATCGAGAAATAAGTATTCCCATGCATGAATTAGTTTGCAGTTACACATGCATAATTTTATTCAGGAAGATATGTAATCAGTACAGGTTGTTCCAAACATGAAAAGTTTGGTATGATAGAGAATACCAATGGACAAATTTGATGATCATTTGTATCCAAGAAGACTTCAAAATAGTATAGGGAGAGATGGGTCAACATTGTGAAGAGTTGAGTAGTAGGTTTGGACAAATATATGATAGTGGATGAGATCATGGATTTAGATACTGGGTTGATAGATTTGTTTAGAGAGTGGTTCAAAGATAAAGGAATATTATCATAATGGATGATAATGATACATGAATATTTGAATGAGTATTCTTGAATTTGTTTTATATTTGTTAGTTTATTACATAAGGAAGCACCAATGGACAAAAACTTCAAAAGGAAGCAGGGTCAAGAAGACCTACAATTGTTTTACAAGACATATTGAAGAGAAACAAAAGGATGAATATAGGATAAAAGATCATCCAAATAATTTTTTAGACAGAGAGGTAAGAACATAAGTATGATTCGAGGAGGATAGATGATAGAGATGATCATAAAGTGAGCATTGCAAGCCATGCCATCAACATTACATCAGAGTGATACCCTTTGTCAAAAGGGGTGAGATTATTCATATGAAGGAAGAGAGAGTAATCAAAGGATTATAAAAACATATAAATATCGAAGACATAGACAAAGGGAGAAGCCTAAAGGATAGTGTGGATAGGGGGAGCATCCCCAAAGAGAGATACCCTTTTTTCCATTGATGTAAAATGGGGAGAGATATAAACATTAATGAGGAGAGATGATCACAGGGAGCATGAGTATGAGTGTTTCCATGATTAAGTGATTCCATCAATGTTAGTGTTGACATTAATGCCAAAGGGGGATATTGTTGGCCAGTTGGTTTAGATTGATGGACAATTTTTTATATTAACAAACAATTGGTTTGGATAGTTGGTTGTTATTGATGTCAACCCTTGGAGAGTGATATTTTAGATTCATGTCAACCCTTGGAGAAGTATGGCAGTGAATTCTGGTAGAAAAAAAGTATAGGTAAGGGACCATATATTTTTTGAAGTATAAAGTCATGAATATCAGTTAATATGTAGGTAATACCATTCAAGATGGATAGTACATATCATGTCATTTACAGTGGTATGTGGTACGTCATGTAGTTCCTCACGGTTAGGGAGATATGGCCTTAAGAAGTTGGAGAACCCTTTAGATTAATCTAGAATCCCATAGAAGGTCAACAAGAAGTCAAACTATTCTAGAATGTCATAAAGAAGATTCCCTAGTCAAAGTGGTTTCTAACTAAATTAGTTAAATAATAAAGTGGTTGCAACAAGAAGTGGTGAGTTTACTATTTATGGATAAGTGAAAGTGGTTGCAAAAGAAATTAATGAAATAATAAAGTGGTTGCAACAAGAAGTGGTAAGTTTATTATTTATGGATAATGTGATTGCAAGTGGGTAAAGTAGTTGAAAGTGGGTTACCATTATAAGAGGGAAGTTCGGTAAAACAATTAGAAGATAACCCCTAAAGGATGCCACTTGGAGAGTATAATTAACAAACCAAGGGAGTCCCATTAGCACCTATTGAACATCATTGAATATTTATTTTGTGAAAGGTTATTTGTAGATAATCATTGACAAATTTGAGGTAGTGAAAATATGAGGAGATGAAGAAATTTTAACATAGGTTTCGTTAGATGCAAAAAGTGATAATTTTGTAGCCCCAGGTGTTTCTATAGCTGTAGGTTTCGGTAGTTGAATAAAGTAGAAATTATGTAGCATCGATTGTTTCTGTAGCCACAAGTTTCGATAGCTACAAAAAGTTTTGGTGGATGCAGAAATTCACCAATTTTGTAACCGTGGGTATTTGTATAGAAACGGGTGATTTGGTAGTTGTAGAAAGTTATGAATTCGATAGCCACATAATATTTGCAAATTGGAATTGTTCCTATTGTTGTATGGTTTGTTATATATGCAACAAGGTTTCTACAATATTAGAGGTATGTCTATATGCATGTTTTGGTGGGTACAATTGGTCATGATATGGTACATGCTTGAGCATACATAAGAATGAAGTTTTAGCACATGGTTTAATGTAAGCATTTATGGTATTTGGCTTATGGATATAGTGATGAATTGTTAGAGAAATTTTGATGGTTATATTGGTGTATGTATTTGGTATATGCTTGAGGTACATGTTGGGTACATGGTTGAGACATATAGTTGATGAGTTGGCACATACCTCAGTTGTATGGTATGGTGATGTTGTCACATCTTGATGAGTCATATCTTCATTTGTTTTTTATACATGATTCATACATGCTCGGTACATGGTTAGAGGCACTTGCTTTTAGTATTGGTGACACATGTTTTATGGATGATGTGACATAGATATCTTGGTATATTATTAGAAGAAATTCTTGATGTTGGTACATATAGTTGATGTTTGTGAGTAGTATTGGTTGATACACATCTTGGTGATATTGTTCATTTTCATGGTGATTGAGATTGGTGAATAGATCTAATTTGGTTGATGCAATTGATGTGAGAGGTTGATGTGATAGGTTGTTGTGATAGATTGTGTTGTGCATAGTTGATGCACTTGTGTTGGTATATATTATTGGTACAGGTTGACAATGACAAGTTGAAAGTGGCATTTGTTGATTCAGTGACAGTGAGAGGTTGTCTACAATTGTCATTTATATTTCAGGGTGGTTGGACAAGGAAAGGAGATGGGGTTGTAGCCTCCTTCCAGTTAGAGCTGGAGAACCAAGTAGTTGGAGCTTCCTTTAGGTTGGAGCCTAAGACTTAGGAGGTTGGAGTCTCCTTCTCGTTGGAGACAAAGAATTGGGTGGTTGTAGCCACCTTCCAGTTGAAGTCGATGAACCTAGGGGGTTGTACCCTCCTTTTGGTTGGATCCAGGGAGTTAGGAATTCAGAGCTTCCTTGAGGTTGGAGCCTAAGAAACTAGGGATTGGAGCCTCCTTTCAGTTGGAGCTAGAGAATTGGAAGTTGTTTCTTTCTTGAATGTAATTCTTTGACATATAAGAAAAACATTTCGTGGTTTTATCCCACATTGGGTTTCCACATAAATATTGGTGTACTATGTATTGTGTGGATTTGTTCATTATTGTTTATTATGCCCTGATGGATGTTAATGTTTATGATACAATAATATATTTATCACGAACTGATGAAAATTGTTCAATAATTTAAATGAATATAAGTTGTGGTTAAAATTTGTATAAATTGCTCATTACTAATTCAGAGCATGCCTTTCATTAATCCAACATAAAATATATATTATCCCTTTCCAATATTGTAATCTGAATATTAAGTGTGGAAATCTAATTAAAAAATCTATGTTAGTGTTGCATGAGTCATATGATGTGATTATGTAAGTAAGCGTCACATAGGTCATACGATGTGATTGAAGGAACCGCTCATACAATGTGATTGAAAGAATCAATGTAACAATTTATTTCATATTAAAGTCTAGAAATTGTGGTGATAATAATCAAATTAAAATGTGACTTCTTATAAAATCGGAAAAATTACTATAAAAAGTGGCATTGAATTTAGGTGACCAATTTTATATTAGGTACTATTTTCAAATGACAAAAAGTGAAAAACTTAGTGGGAATTTATTTCCAAGAGAAACAAGTGTTGGATGGAAGCATAGTCCCTGCTGGGTTGAATTGGGAATAAATGCACAGGGATGGGGGAAAAGTAGCGGAGGAAGATGGAAACTGCAGTGGATATGTGGCAAGAATCATGAAGCACAGGTTGTATCCATGTAGTAAATGACATGTGGCCTCTAGAGTTCCATTTAGTTTTTGAAACTATATAATCCATCTTGCTATGTTCGATAAATATATGCATGAGAAAAAGATAAAAGGCAGAAGGCACATATAAAGTTACATTCAAATTAAATAAAAACAATTTCTTGACATTCAACATAGTTGAAGATACAAATTTATGAGCACACAAATATAAAAAGAGATAAAAATAGTTTTATTTGAAATATATCAAAAAATAATATTGTCTGTTACATATTCCTCGAAATTTAAATGTGTTTATCATATAGACTGGGATCTCGCGGACCATAAGAGAAATATGTACAAGAAATAGGATCTTGGAAAGAAGAAGTGGACGATGATAGAGAGCAATCCATGAAAAGAAGAAATTGGAAGGTATCAGTCTTTGGCTAGCCATTTCTATTTAAAAAGGTGGAATATCTGGATTGATAAACAAAGCAAGATGTGATCAGTATAGACTTACAATGATGGTACATATCACTTCTTTTTCTATTTTCTTGCTGATGTAGGCTAGGTAAAATCATGAAGATGGGTAACACTTTCATGACAATCGGTTCTCAAAAATTCCCAACGACAATTTTTCGACCGAAAAAATGTTGCTAGGAATTTTTTCGGCTAAAAATTTGCACGTCAAATTGAACGATGCCCTTGAAATTGAACGGTTCCCTCGAAAATCATGTACAATGTTTTTCAGATAAATTATTTTCTTGTGGTAAGAATATTTCGACCAAAATACTTTCGTCCAAAACCTTTATTTTTAACGGATTCCATTAAAAACTAGGTTTCGGACGAAAGAATATTTCAGCCAAAAACCTGAAAAATGGGACTCTTTGCAGGAAACTGCAAATTCTCTCCATCTTACTTGATCTTTCGAGGTAGCAGAATCCTAAAAATACTCAGAATTTAGTTTCAGAATTGATACCAACTTTCATTGGATATAATTTGTTTTCATTTTCATTGTTTTTATTTTATTTTATTTTATTTTATAAAAAAGTCACTACATAATAGTTTTAGGTAAGATTATGATTCCGTGAAGTGAAAAATCCATATCTCTAAAAATAAACAGTGGAAAATTATGGAAAATTTATATTCATAATCCTTGAATTGTTCTCTTGAAAGGGGTATTTTAAGATTTTAATTTTACGTAAAAATTAAGATAGATACAAGGTGTAGGAAAACATGTGTTTAAAATCTGCAACGTTTTCAGCTTGGTCAACTTCAAAAAATTCTACAAATTATAATATTCATCCGTTAGATTCAAAATTATAGTCATAATAAAATAGTCTCTGTAGATTGTTGCAGTATATTTCGTTTCTTAAAAACATAATTTTAATAATAGATATATTGTTGTGGGAAAAAATAACTCATTATCATTCCTTTCATGTTTAAGGAACATACTATTAAACAATTTTCAAATTGACATATCAAATCTTAATAAAAAATATTTGAAAAATAGTCATTGGAAAGATAACAAAATTCTTCACAAGTTTTGTTTTTACTGTAAAGTGATATTCTAAATAAAAAAAAAAAACTTTTGTATGTCAGAAGTTGAAGAAATTATGAAAATATAGTTTTTTTCTCATAAAATAAGAAAAAGTGTTACCCATCTTCATGATTTTACCCAGCCTTTTTATTGATATCGTCGATGACTACTCAAATCGTGCCAACTTCATGTTGCCTTTCGTCGGCGACCTTCTTCATTTCCCTTTGGACCCATTCTTCGATGCATCTTCTAAAGGGGGCTACGTTGATTTCATTATGGATTTTCATGTTGAAAATTTCATTTTTTAATTCCCTTAGATCGATAGAAATATTACGGAGAGCCTGATCAATTTCTTCATTTTGTACTGAATAATCGACTAGCTAGTTGTCGACGTCATATTCACCATATTCAAGGATACTATAAAACCTTTCTAAATACAACCCCTTAAAAATATCAACTTGTTTATCAAAGGATTTCTTAGTTAAGGGCAAGGAGTTGACACTTAATTTGGGGTCTTGCACCTCATTGGTCCTTCAGGCTAAGTCTATTTCGGTCAACTTTCTGAATAATTTTTATTTCTTTGATATGGCTTGTTGACATGATTGGACAATGAGATGCAATTTCTTCACTTTCTCTTTCGAGCATGCATTTAATTGAGTGATCTGGTTTTGGGACGTGATATATTCTTCTCTTCTTCTGGTTTATGTCATGTTGTTAACATGGGCGCCAAAAGGGATGTCCGTTTCTAAATAGAAACATTTTTCATTTTTTAAATCTGCGTGCAAATGTTCAAGAAAATAATGTGCCCTCGTTCCAAGGGAAGCCATACTTTGTGATGTTTCCTAGGCTTCAGTAATCAGTTCCATAATTTTCTTGATTTTATTCTCCACATATCCTCTACACGATGCGAGGAGGTTGGAGGATCCTTTTAACTTGGTTGTAGGGGTGGAAGGCATGGCTATTGCTAAAGGACTGGAAATCAATTGTAATGTACCCCAATTTATCCATAATTTTTTTTTTGAGGAACATTAAATCTCCTTTTCCTTGAACAATTCAATCTTGAAGGTTTATAGTTAACATAGGTAGTAAAATATTGTCATTATTAACTTCTATTTGTTTAATTAATAACATCTCTCACATCTTTAAATATTGGCCTTTAAAACACATTCCATCTTACTGGTAACACAATACGATCCTATAAGTATTTGTTTCATGTTTAGGACCCTTAGTCCTATACACATTTCTAAACCCTGACCCCTATGCATAGCGTACATGAACAGACCCTCGTCCATAATACTAATTAACTTACTTGCGCAATTGATATAGTTTAAGAATTAAGGGCCACAATATGTAACCATGAGAGAAAGAAATAAAGGCTAACATGGTGGAATCATGCATTATTTTAACTGGTTGAACCAAGGTCTTGCAAGCACTGGTTGGTGATTGAATCCTCCTTAACATAGCCAACTCCTTCATAAACTAAACTTACTGATAACGAACTATAAATCTCATCTTAACTGAATGATGAAATAGGTGTGATAATCTAGTGTACAGTTCCTTAAAGGGATTGTCCTCTCTCATATTAACTCGATATGAAGTTGGAGGATTTTCTCTTAGTCGAGAGTGAAATGACCTCTGTCCAGTCCATTAATGGAGACCCTACAAGGTGAAATCCCAAGGCCACCATTGTTCCACGTACCCAATGCGATTTTTCCACCTCTTCTTCTTCACATGGCCAAATGGGGTCTTCTTAATTCCACTATAACTCTGTGTGGTAAAGGTTAGAGGTCTATTGTGAGTTATTCTTCGATGCTTCAACCATTTTACTCTGTGTTTCTCCTTAGCGAGGGTAGTCAACATTATGAAGGTCCCTATCCAGTGAAAAATGCAAAAGATACCCATATTTCCTGGTAAGTTTGCGACACTGTCATAGTTATTTCGAACGAGTGGTAACAGTAAGAAAGGTTTCAATCACATTTGTAATTGTTATTCCTTACAAATTTTCTAGAAAAACTGACTTCCCCTTCGTAGTTTTGACTCTATGAAATATTTCCTTTAGTCATTGATAAATTCATAAGTTTCAGTGTTAAAGGGTTGCGTCTTTCGTTTTCCCGTGGAGTAACCATTTCACCCTAAGAAATCACTTAATTGGGAAGGTTTTCTACAGAGGTAGTCTATCCAAGGTTCTCTGGACAGACCCATACGTTTTTCAAGGGATTTTCGTCGGGACTATGCCTTGAATCTCATTGTTACTCTTTGAATGCATTGCCCCTTTCCTTACGGTGTAGACTAGGGATACTTAGGTTTTAGGTTGTGTAGTTGTGAAATATAGACTTCTTATTACTTTACACGGTTTTGGACTTCAACTCAGAATTCCTCTGTTACCCTAAGCATACCCGTTCATGTATAGGTACCAACTCTAAGTTTCCACTATAGTATTGCCATGAATTTTTTAACTCTTCAATGATTTTTCGTTTATTCTCTGTTTGGAGCAATGTCCAGAATTTCATATCTCTTATATTACTTTCATTCAATTTTTGTTTGGAGGATGGTCCAGAACCTCATATCTCTTATGTTACGTTCATTTAATTTGTGTTCAGAGCAGTGTCCATAACTTCATGACTCTTATATTACTTTCATTTATTTTATGTTCGGTACATTGTCCAAAACTTCATAACCGTTAAGTTACATTTGTTTCTTCTTTGTTTGGAGCAATGTCCAAAATTCCATAACCCTTAAGTTAATCTTGTTTATTTTTTGTTTGGACTACGGGGGTTATTTAATTATGTACTCGTTTTACCTTTGGTCAGTGATCTAATATTTCTATATTATTAAGGTTGTAAAAACAAAGTTCTCATGGAGACATTCGTGATTTGACTTCGTATGAACGTTATGAAACTTGTGCGTTCATGAATCAAACTCTTGGTTGGAACAATAGTTTTCTTTATTTTAATACTGTCATTCATGTTTAAAGAATTTGTTATTGAGATCTAATGATGGGGCCCCATGTTTTCTATGAGGGTACCCATCAGACCAACCTTGGTCCGCTTCTCCCCTTGGGTCTGTGGATGACTTCAACAATGATGTGGATAGGACGACAGACCTCCAATCGTAGATAAGTTTTCGTCTGTGTATTTACCTAAGTTGATTCTTTATAATCATTTTACTCTGATAATTATTCTACGTTTTGGCATTGCATTGTTATTCAGTTTAAATTGTTATTAATTAACCTTTCTCGGTTTTCTTACAGGTATGCACAAAAATCGTAGTCTCAGGATTTCAAGGACAAATTCAGGTGAAAATGGTATTTGGGTTCCATAACACAACGTCTTCTTGAAAAATTTCCCATCCAGGTTTTGTTGAAAGGAACAATCTTATCCTATAATACAGTCGTCGTGGCATTTTACACCAAACCCCGTAATAACAGGTTATTTTTGTATTCAAAACTTGTTATGTAGGATTGGATACTTTTTCCTTTGTGTATCAATTCGACTATGAGACATGTTTATAATTATTTAAATTACCAATTTCTCCTTTCTTAAATAATGAAAGGGAAGTAGGAATGTGGCTACTCATTTTCATTGTATCACTCAGGACTTTATATTTGATTGTATAATAATTCATTACATAAATTCTATTGATGCTTCTTCTGGTCTACTGTGTTCTTTATCCAAATCAGATAGTTTTTTGTTAACCCCTGTTATTGTTCTTATGAAATCTACAACCATGTGTAAATGTATTTATGCTTATGTGTTTTTCCAAAAATTAAGTTCTTTAAGTTCAATAAAGTTTTTCGTTACTCAAATCAGAAAAGAACTTTGTTCTGTAAATGTTTGAACTGGGCAAGCTTAAACTATTGACATGAAAGGAAAAATATAATTACCTTCCTATATCATTGTTGAGACTCTTAATATATAGTCAATGGATATGTGTGTGTGTGTGTGTGTGTGTGTACGGTATATTATTATTATCATACATAGATATTATAACAAGTCTGAATTGGACCAAAATACGATTCGATATCCGAGTGATATGGTTCTGCGTAGTTCCTTACAGGAATTTGCGTATACACTTTTAAATTCTTAAGTACTTTCATATTTTTCTTAAGTTCATTGTTGAACTGGGCAAGCTTAAACTATTGACATGAAAGGAAAAATATAATTACCTTCCTATATCATTGTTGAGACTCTTAATATATAATCAATGGATATGTGTGTGTGTGTGTGTGTATGGTATATTATTATTATCATACATAGATATTATAACAAGTCTGAATTCGACCAGAATATGATTCGATATCCGAGTGATACGGTTATGCGTAGTTCCTTACAGGAATTTGCGTATACACTTTTAAATTCTTAAGTAATTTCTGATTTTTCTTTAGCGATCAATGTATTTAAATGATTTATTCAATTGATTTCTTATACATATATAACACAGGATATGTACTGTCAGAAGTAAAATCAGATTGGTTTGTCTAAACTAGATTTATTCCCAGTGTGCTTACATAGTCCCGATTCCATTCATAGTTACGATACATAGGCAGTTTATTCAACGCATACAAATAAATTCGTAAGGATTTATCCTACAGTTGTTTCCATCCATTTGTAATTTAATCCACATAAATAAGTCATAAAAAAAATAGATATTCTCTTTGAGTCATTAAATCAAAATGACTATTGTTTAGAAAGTTAACCAACA
>ML813392.1:22856-32939 GCA_009831015.1 Picea engelmannii | reverse complement strand
TATTCGCATGCGTCAGGGTTGTCACTTGTCACCCATGAAACTGCATGCATTTCACCATCACGCATCTCCCTTGCATGTTCTCCCTTTTCTAGAAACTTAGGATAAATATAAAATGCACATGTCTTTTGGGGATAATATTAAAACAGTATTCTCAGGCTTAAGCCCCCTAGGCTTAGCCCCTAGGCTCAACACTTAGCCCCTCTTCCCACCTTCCAGCCCCTAATTCCTTGCCCATCCTATGGATGCTCAGTCCCCCTTCACTCATTCATCGTGGTCGGTCTGCACATGGCGGTGTTTATGTTTTATTAATTGTTCTGTGTGATTACATATACAACAGTAGGCTCCTGGCCTTCAACACTCAGTCTCCCTGGTCTAACAACACATAAGCCTCCATCTTATAAAAACTTGGATCACCAACCTATGAAACATAATTACAATTTCTTTCAAAACATGGTTTACAACGGGGCTTAGCCTTGGGGACACTACAATCCCCCTCCCCTTATTTTTGCACTGTCCTCAGTGCAAATTTTCATAGCATCTACAAGCTTTTCAAAAAAAATTCAAAAAGATGTGGGTACTCTACCCGCATAACATCTGCATGCTCCCAAGTCACGTCCTCAGGACCGTACCAGGTCCACTAGACCTTTACAAGCTCTATGACTCGATTCCAGAGATGTTTGCTTTTCTTGTCCAATATGCGTACAAGATGCACTTGCAGGACACCTTCTGGTTCCACCTGAATCACATTCCAATCGATAAAATGATTAGCATCAGGTACATATTTCTTAAGCAATGAAACATGAAACACATTATGTACGATCATAGATGCAGGTAATGCAAGCATGTATGCAACTGGCCCAATCCTTTCTAGGATCTCAAATGGCCTACAAAATCTTGCTGCCAACTTGGCACAACTTCCCAGCTTTAGGGAACTCCTGTTAGTTTTCACTTTCAGGAAAACATGGTCACCCACTTTGAATTCTCTATGGGTTCTGTTACTACCAGCATAAGTTTTCTGCCTGTCGTGGGCAGCTTTTAGATTATGTTTAATTTTTATCATTTAATCTTCCATCTCTTTGAGCAGCTCAGGCCCAACTACTACTCTGTCAGCTGGATTATCCCTGCTCACTGGAATGTTGCACTTTCTTCCATAAAGCACTTCGAATGGGCTCATATTCAATGATGCATGATACCCATTATTGTAGGCGAATTCTACCAAATGAAGGTAGTCTTCCCACCTTGATGGTTTATCCATCACATACATTCTCATCATGTCTTCTATTACTCTGTTCACTCTCTCTGTTTATCCATCAGACTCGAGATGATACGTTGTACTAAATTTCAGATTTGTTTCAAATCCTTTGAACAGTCCTTTCTAGAAATTCGAAGTGAATTTCAGGTCCCTATCAGACACAATTGTCTTAGGAATTCCATGAAAGCGTGCAACTTCTTTTAAAAATAAATCAGCAACATCAGCTGCTCTGTGGATGTTTTTTAGTGGAATAAAATGGGAAGCTTTAGTAAGCTTGTCCACCACCACCATGATTGAATCATGCTGCTTGCTTATTCTGGGCAATCCTATGATAAAATCCATTGTTACCACGTCCCATTTCCATTCAGGAATAGGTAAAGGCTGCAGCAACCCTGCTGGATGCCTATGCTCAGCCTTAACCTTTTGGCACTCCATACATCTGGCGATGTACTCAGTGATTTCTTTCTTCAAACCCATCCAAAAGTAATGGCTTTTGACTACTGCCACGGTCTTCTGATATCCAGGATGTCCATCATAAGTCAGGTTATGCATCTCCTTTAGAATTTCCAGCTTCAATACAGAAGTAAGCCATCAGTTCCCAAGGTGTAACTTTCCTTGGTTTGTGGTCTCTCACGTTGCTATAGCTTTGCTACTAGACCTCTGTACTGCAAATCAACATTGGCAGCTTCTAAAATTCTATCTTTAATCTCAGTTTTGTACATGATAATGGCTGTAGCATGTAATTCATGCACTTTTCTGCTGAGTGCATCAACCACCTTATTTTCTTTCCCTTTGATATGCTTGATATCAAAGTCATATTCGCACAGAAACTCCAGCCATCTAATTTACTTGGCATTTAATGTCGTCTGATCAAATAAATATTTCAAACCATTATGGTCTGTTCTCAACTCAAATCTCTTGCCCATGAGGTAATGTCTCTATTTCCTCAGGGTGTGGACGATTGCTTCCAGCTCTAAATCATGAGTGGCATAATTCTTCTAATGCTCCTTCAACTTTAGGGATTCATAACAAACTACAAATCCTTCTTGGATGAGAACTCCTCCCAGCCCCTCCTTACACACATCTGTGCACACTACGTATTCCTTATTTGGATCTGCAATCTTCAAGATCGGAGCACTAGTTAGCAGCTGCTTCAATTGTTGGAAGTTGCTCTCACATTCTTCAGTCCACTGGAACTTCTTCTCTTTCCCTTGCAAGGAAGTGATAGAATGAGCTATCTTTGAGAATTCGGCTATGAACCTCCTATAATAGCCTACCAGACCCATAAAAGATCTAATTTCTGCTACATTCCTTGGCGCTATCCATTCTCGAATGGCCTGTACCTTCTCAGGATCCACAACGATCCCTTCTTCAGATATAATGTGTCCCAAGTAATGGATCTGCCTTTGGTAAAAGGAGCACTTGCTCAGTTTTGCGTACAGCTGGTGTTCTCTGAACACCTGCAACACCATTCTCAGGTGTTTCTCATGTTCTTCCTCTGTCTTGGAATACACCAAGACATCGTCCAGGAAGACTATGACAAACTTGTCCAAATAATTTCTGAATACTCCATTCATTAAGCACATGAAAACAGTAGGTGCGTTGGATAGCCCAAACGGCACCACCGTGAACTTATAATGACCGTACCTTTTTCTAAAGGCGGTCTTGCTGATGTCCTCATCCTTTATTCTCACTTGGTGGTATCCAGATCTGAGGTCTATTTTTGAAAATATTTTTGCATCATTCAACTGATCAAAAAGATCATCAATCCTTGGCAGAGGATACTTGTTCTTGACAATGACCTTATTCAACTATTGAAAATCAATGCACAGTCTTAGCGTCCCATCTTTCTTCTTCACGAATAGGACCGGGGCTCCGCATGGTGACACACTGGGGAAAATGTAACCTTTCTTTAGTAGCTCTTTGAGCTGCAATTGCAACTCCTTTAGCTCTGGTGTACTCATTTTATAAGGATCCTTCGAAACTGGAGTTGTTACAGGCATCAAATTTATAGAAAAATCGATTGCCCTCTTCGGAGGTAGTCCAGGTACCTCCTGAAATACATCCTTGAACTTCTTAAGTACCTCATGATCTTCCAGATTCGATACTACATCTCGGAATACTTCTTCTACCCGAGCTGCATATAATTGACAGCCTTTTCGGTAACATTTCTTCAGCTGGATGGATGATATTTCCCTCATAGCCATGGCTCTGGGAATTCCTTGGTCTGTTACCTGATTTCCCTCTTCGTTTAGGCATCTGAAACTCTTTTTACGACAATCCATAAGGGCATGGTGCTGGTCTAACCAGTCCATCCCAATTAAGTAATCATATGAGCCTAAAGGCAGAATGTTCAATTCAGCCTTAGTGCTCATTCGTTTCATGTCCACTGAATAGGACTTAACCAATTCAACGACCTTCCTCTTGGTCCCTGTGGCCAACTGCACTAACCAAGACTTATCATGTTTTCTTCTCGTTAGATGCAAACTTTCCACCACTCTAGGATCTACATAACTATGGCTAGCCCCTGAATCAATTAAAATAACAAGTGGTTGGTTGTTGATCGTACCTTCCACTTCAATCATGTCCAATTGAAATTTTTCTTGCTTGTTGTCTAGGGCTACGTAGATCATCAGCATTCTGTTGCCCATATCCTCCACTGTTTTAGCTTGTTAAACAGTATGGAAAGTTCTTTCTTTGTCTTTTCTGTGGGGGCAGTCTCTGTACCTATGATTCCCTTTACAACCCCAACACTCCATAGGTGGCGGTCTTGGAACCTGCTCACTCCCTTCAAATTTCCTGGGCTCTCTAAAAGATGATTGTCCCCAAGGACAGTTTCTGAAAAAGGAAGTCTTGTTTCCCTTCTGCTTCTGTTCCTTCTTAAACTTCCTCTGATCATTCCAAACCTTTCGAAGGATAGGACTTTCTCCTTGTTATTCATACAAGCATTTTGCCTTTCTTATGGTCTCTTCCATGGTCTTAGGATCATCATATTAAATCTTATCACTCATGGAAGGTGGAATTCCACTCAGATACCTATGAATTTTAACAGCCTTGTCTTTGATGAATGGAACATACTTCAATAGTTCCAGAAAATTGCGTTCATACTCATCAATGGTCATACTGCCCAGCTTGAGTTCGAAGAAATCCTTCATCTTTCTGTCATAGTATCTTTTAGTCAGGTATTTCTTCTCGAAATACCTCTTAAAATCCTTCCACGTGACCTCTTTCTCTCTGATGTGTTGCACCTGCACCAACTGATCCCACCACATGGATGCTTTTCCTTTAAGTTGGTACATTGCAATTCTTCCTTCTGCATGGGAAAAATAATTATGTAGTTGGAAGTATTTCTTCATGCCAAGCAACCAGGTCTCGACATCTTCCTCCTTCTTATGTTCTCCATCGAATTTTGGAGGCTTGATCTTGTTCATCTCTCCTTTCAATTCCTCCTTTCCATATTTTCGATGTTTTCTGGTAGAGGACGGGCTTGAACTACTGTGTGTCTTCCTATCAGAATGTCTTGGGGAACGATTAATATGTCGGCTACCACTCCTCGACCTACTTCTTCTTCCTTGGGTTCTGCGACTCTCTGTCATACTTGAGTCTCTTCCCTTCTCGAGTTTCTTCTCTATTCTTTCTAGGTTCTTCAAAAATTTTAGGTTTAATTCACCCTTTCGAACCCTTGGCCTCTCTTTGTAATCCTTCAATGATTTTCATTATGTGTCCTTCCTTATCCTTATCTTTTCCATGCCCATTGGAGTTTTATCCTTCCAATCCCATATTGGCATCCTTTCCTTCCCGTTCATCTCCTGTTTCAGAGGAAATCATTGCCTTTTCCCATTCCATACTCGGCGTTGGTTAACTGGAATCCTGAGCTCCGTTGAACTCTGCACACACACTATGCAATTAAATTCGAATTTTGTTGGGCCAATAAACCTTCAGGAACAATCCTCAACATTTATAAGCCAATATGAACAAAACAAAAGACATTTCGATTCAAATAAGTTTTCTGAGCTCTCGTTCGACTCTGCAATTTTTGGGTTTTCTAAACTTTCATTTTCGGCACTTCGAAATTTTGGGACCTCGCGTTTTGGGGTTTTGGCCCACAAGGATTTCAAACTTGCTTTCCTTCCCAACCCTGACTTCCGAAATTTTGACTTGCTCTACCCTCCCAACCCACATGGCCCAGTGGTTACCCAAAACTACGGTGGCACGTGGCACGTTAATGAGGGCCCACATCACTTTTTAATGACGTCATCGGGTCCCACCTCTCTCGCTTCTCTTCTTGACCCACTGGCACGTGGTACATCTCCATGTGTCCATGTCCATTCTTAGAAATATCTAAAGGTCAGATATTTCTTAGATCTACAGTGCAAATCCTTTTGGCGTTTCGGGGGTCGGAAGTTCGTGCATCAACACATATTGAAATTCCATTTGTCGAATCACGAATTCACTGTCTACTAACTTACTTGATCCAATGGTTAAGTTCTTCTCCCCCCGATCTATGGTGTAGATTGTTTCGGGATTTTGGGTTTTGAAGGTGTTCACCTCTTCTCACCTCCCATCTCCCAAAACGTCGATTTCTTCCTCACATCTAATGGTCGTCACAGACTCTGAGATCCTCCGAAAGAATCTTGTTCGTTCATCTGTTTTATCATCACGAGAGTCTGAACTCTCGATCATGGGACTCCCAAAATCTTGATCCCTAGTTTCCCAATGCAGTTAATCTCTCGACACGTAACCTCCATCCATCGAAGGGTTCAGATCTATCCCGAGGTTTTCACCACGAAAAATCCCAGGCCTTCTTCATCAGGATTCCCAATTCCGCTATTCTTGATTTCCCAAAATGGGTAATCTCACGACACGTGGCCTCCATCATTCAGACCGTTCAGATCTATTTCGGGATTTCCACCATGGAAAGTCCCGATCTCTTGTCATCAGGACTCCCGATCTCGCGATTCTCGATTTCCCAAAATGGGAAATCTCATGACACATGGTCTTCGTCATTCGGACGGTCTAGATTTATTTCAGGCTTTTGCGCCTATTCACTGGGGTTTTAACCCTCAGATATCTCCTGACAGATCCAACGGATGTAATATTTTCCAACCGATATCTGACGGCTCAGACAGTTCCTAACTAACTCGATATTTTGTGTATCACGATTTCCACATTCCTGTGCAATTCCAAAGGGCTTTAAACCCCGTGCACACTTTCCAAATCTAACGGTCACGAGGGTTCACCTTCCCTCCCGAATAGATCCTAAAGCTCCTACACTTCTGGCGTGGAGTCCTCTTTCGCTATGGACTCATACCACACTGGTTGCGGTTTCATAATGCCGCTATACCTCCTGAGCTTTAAAAACTCGTCAAGTAACTCCTTGACACTTTGGAGAAAACCAGGGTCCGAAATTGGCCTTCCAGAAAAAATTTCCCCTCGCATTCTCGGTCCAAAGACCGCTCCACTGGCCCATCTAGGATCAATGTCGAAACCTTGGCTCTGATACCAAACTGTAGCACACCTTTTCAGCTACCAAGGTTTAATCACTATTAAGAGAAGGTTATAACACCACTCTATACATAACTCATTTAAGCACAAAGTAAAACATGTTGTTTACTGCTATAATTAACAATCCTTATTGTTTTAAACCTTTGACTTGTCGATTTTACAAAATCTTTGGTCATAATGTTTTATAAGACTTTGATTATTTATTATTCTATGAGCGCATGATCAATATATGAGTTTTGATTTGTATGGCAAAGGTTTGAATTATAAACCCTGACCAGGTAAACTTTTTGTTTGATAGTCTGAATTTATGCAATAGCACGATTGGATTAACATTGGTTTAAACGTTTTTTTTTATTTAATGATTAATGCGATGGTGCGTTGGTAAAACTTTTCGATTTCATGTCGGATTGAACTATACACTTGGCACATGAATATAGCATATGGTTTTGGTTCTACATTTGATCGATGGCACGTTGATATGGTTTTACACCGACTTGGGTTGGTCGATTAATATGTTTAGATGCTATGATGACTGATGGAACAGTGTTGTACTCAACCATTAATGCACTGCATGGCAGTGATAATCCCACCACCTTTGCACGCATTACATTGATTCATCCCTTTTCGAGCGTTTGCAGCTGTTAAGCCTCATCGTTTTACTCCTGTGTTTTGCATTGTTTAAACCAAACCCTACCATGTACAGAAGCCATGGCTCCTGTCGTAAGGGCCGAGCCCAATGGGTGCCAAGCACTGCTGATGTTTGATGATGCGTATAGTGACCTGTAAAATCTTGGGTGGCTCAATTTCATAAGGAAATTCGATGGTTATAACCACACTGTGGCTCGACAATTTGCGTTATCATTCGATGGCTGCCGAGCCAAAGTTGGAGATGTCCAACTTGAAATCACTGAACAGTTTCTCAGCTCGGCAACCATCCTGCCTGTTACGGGACAGAAGTGGTCGAAGAGATGTAAGGTAGATGATGTCCCATGGACATTACTATTCCAATCTCGAACAGTGAAATCATGCGACAGAGGTTTGCCTGCAAAAATGCTAAAACCGCGCTGGCATGACCTCCTAATGATAATCAAGCAATTCATTACTTGCGAGGGCAGGTACAGGTTCGTTTTCCTGTTTCATCTTCGTCTATTGATGATTTTTATGGGTTTCGAACTTAGTATGCCCCACTACCTGCATAGAAGTTTGTTCAAAATGGCTAAGAGGTACAAGCGTAACCTGGCTGATACCGGCCTCTTCCATTTGGGGTTGATTAAAATGATTATGGTTTACGAGTTGGGGTTACGTCATGATTGTTGGGATGATTTTCTCAGTCATAATGGCTTCGAAGGATCGAACCCTCCACAGGTTGATAAGCCTATGGTGACCGAAACCCAACCTGTTCCCCCTGTGCCTTATAACGTTTTGCTACCCAAACCTCTACCCGAACCACCTTCGAAGTTGCCTATGGTTGTGACTAAACAGGTTGATTGATAAACCCGCAATCAAAAAGCCTAAAGCTAAAACTGGTGCGAATTCTAAAGGAAAGAAAAATGCTAGGTTAATATCTCGCATGGCGAGAAATAAGCGTAAACCCCCTGCCAAATCAGAGCCTATAGTGGTCAGTGAAGACTCTGATTCAGAGATTGATCGTTTTCTCGCCGACGAGTATCCTTACTCGGAAGGCTTGTGTGATAAACCTCCTTATGACTTTGTCAAGAATTTACCTCCTTGTCTGCGGGATAATCCTAACTTTCCTGGCATTGAACCACCACATGGAACCCTCTGTGAATCATCGAAACCCTCGGCTGCTCAACCTGCTGCTCCACCTTGCGATCAGTGTGGGTTATGGTTGGAGAGATACTACTTGGATGTGCCGATTTTGCAATCCAGAATCCATGATTTGTAAAGCCAAGTGGCAAAGCTCACTGATCATAATGCGAAGGTGCAACCCAACGACAAGAAGCAATGAACAACGGGTTCAATTCTGTTCAAGAATGTCGAGTCAACCACGACATTTGTCAATTCGAAATTGGCATAGCCTCAACAATCTCGCTGGTATAACTTTCACCCATTTATATGGCACATTCATAAACTCTATGTACATTGTTGACCTGCTCTGTCATGCTTTTGTTGTATATAAGTTTTAATTAATTTTTGGATTGGTTTTTTATTAGATTTAATTTGATCATGATTGGATTTGATTTGAATACTCTGTTATTAAAGATTGTCGATATATTTTCTAAACATAGGTTATTTTGGTATCCCAATCTTGGAACATAGTCAATATCTCTTTCGATTTGGTTATACCCTGTGCGATATGATGGGCAAATCGGTTAGCTGTTCCGATTGTATATTCTATATCATTTTGTTACATAATCAAATTACGAATAGATATGAATAGTGGTTGTTACGATTTGGATTGTATTCGATGGTAACAAATATATCGTTTGAATGTGATTTGAGGAATGAAATTGATCGTATCCAGTCTTACGATTTGTGTCTATAATTAAATTCAGTCATATCCATTTCAGTTATATGCCCGGTTTGTATTATGGATTCTATTGACTCTGTCACGACCCTGTCTGTTGACTGTGTGGTGATCAAACATGAAAATCGTTGAGTCGATATTTATGGAGTATGATTTCATCCGATTACAATTGAAGTAGTTTACATATCATACTTTTATTTGAATGATATCCATTTGTTGTTATGACTATAACTAGTCAATGACAGTTACAACCATTACTTCGGTCATACCTGTGAACTGTTTGAGACTCAGCGAACGAAATCTGTGGTTGGATTCTATGAATATAGTTATGCATGTTTCATCTTGATAATAATCTTGACAGCTTTTCTATATTGGCAATTGATTAAACGATATGGATCCTATGCAAATCAATTATGATTGTCTCGTATCTTTTACGATTTGGTTCGCCATTCATTGCATTTATGAAATAGTCATGTTAAGATTTGATCCGATTTTATGGCAATTGGAAAAACAGAGCATTCTCACCCTGTCCCGATTACATTCTTTTGGATTTGGTTTAATTTAAAGGGTAATTTTAATTGAATCATTAGTATTTCATTTTGGATTTGATTTTATTTGATTATACCTGGTCCTGTTTGTTATTTTTGACTAGCTACAGAATCAGGTGATTCTGTAGCTAAGTCTGTAGAGTAAAATTTTTATTATTTTTTCAATGAAATATCCTTCTAATTTGATCTTTGTGTTCTATTGTAGGCAAATTCGAATTGGCAATAGATATCATGAGCAGTTAGGGGATGATCTACAGATTTTACTTGCATTTTATTTCCTTAGTTTAGGT
>ML813391.1:138731-154501 GCA_009831015.1 Picea engelmannii | reverse complement strand
TTTGGGCCAACAAAAATACTATTAAAATAAAATAATATGAAAAATGTTGAAATATATATAAACAACATCTCTTTGAACTTGAACCAAAGTTTGTCGAGCTCCAACTATATTTCATAGCTGAGAATGTTTTTCCCATAGTTAATGTGTTTCTATGGCTTCATAATTATCAGACTAAGTGTTCTTGTGTGAGGGATAAAGTTATTTTCTCCCTTTCTTTTTCCTCTTCTACACTTACCCGTTTTTCCCTTTTCTTCTTCCCCTCTATTATTCGTTTTTGGTTCTATACTTAGTCATGTTTCTATGCTCGTGGGTTCCTGGGGTGGCAAACTGAAAAATCCTTATCTCCATCTATATCTTCACATCACGAGTTTGACCGACCATTGTTCGTTTGCATACTTAGCCAATTTTATGGCTGCGGGTTCGTGGGTAGGTGCTATCAAACTCTCATGCCCCATGTTCGGGGTATACATCTTGCACCCAAAACTTTGGTGATCTAAAATTCAACCCCGAACTCCTCGAACTCGCAAGCCTCACTCTACCTATGATGACTCCGTATGACCACCCCGCCTTTCCATACTTAGTCGAGTCTTCAAAGTTTCGCGCGTTCACCGACTTTCGAGTTCACAAAAGTTTGAAAGCATTTTTCGATCCCCTCCATCCCCACCACCTTCGCCCCTTCCCAATGCACATTAATTATTCTTTTACTAGTGACAATTCACCAGATAGGTTCGAAAATATTGGCATTAATAAGCGGAAATCTCAAGGACATCTCCCATTAAAACGCATTAATGGGAGCATATTATGGGATCTGATGATTTTTTTGTGTCGATCTTGAATTGGCAAAAAATTGTTGGTTATTTTAGTTTTTTTAAGGCATCATCATAGTAAGAATGCAATATTGTGCTATCCCACTGTCATATACAAAGGTGTTGATGTCATGTCCCTCTTTAATACTGTGCATATATTACAGGTTGTCATATTTGAGAATATGCTTGCATATGCAAATGTTAACTCATATTTTCTCTATCGCCTATGCGTTTGAGAAAAATTTGCAAGCCGAAAACACCCTTCAAATTGGAACATGGTTTACAATTGGGCCACAAAAATACTATTAAAATAAAATAATATGACTAGTATTGGAATAAATATAAACAAATTCTCTTTGTACTTGAACCTGAGTTTGTTGAGCTCCATGTATATTCCATAGTTGAGAATGTTTTTCCCATAGTTAATGTTTTTGGCCACGAGTTCCCGTATTGGTGCTATCGAACTCGCATGCCCCCTGTTCCATGATATACATCTTGCACCTAAAAATTATGTGATCTACAATTCGACCCCAGACTCCTCGAACTCGCAAGCTTCACTCTACCTACGATGAGTTTGTCCTCGTCCTTTTGACCGCCCTACCTTTCCATACTTAGTCAATTCTTCACTTCTTGTTGTTGCAGATTTGCGGGTTCACGAACTCCTAGGTTCAGAAAAGTTTGAAAGAATTTATTGCTCCCGTCCATCCCCGCCACCTTCGCACACTTCCCAATGAAAATTACTTACGCTTTTAATAGGTGACAATTCACCACACATGTTCGAAAATATTGGCATTAATAATCGAAAAACTCGAGGACATCTCCAATTAAAATGCATTAAACCAAGATCTACGGGAGATTATATTATCATCCCCCAGTGTTCATTTTAAATACTATCAGGACACAATTACTTTCACATGTTGCAATACAAACAAATCTTCATCAAAGCATTAGTTTTTCTCATAGGCACCCCAGATGCACTCCAGTCGCATGATATCGAATTGGCAGAGGTCAATATTATGGGATATGATTTTTTTTTTGTGGATCTTGAACTAGGAAAAATTGTTGTTTACTTTAGTTTTTTTAAGTAATTTTTCCCCGCCTTTCCATACTTACTCGATTCTTCACCTCCTATTGTCATAGATTTGCGGGTTCCCAGGCTTCCAGGTTCACAAAAATTTCAAAGCATTTTTCGCTCTCGTCCATCTTCATCACCTTTGCGCCCTTCCCAATGCACATTAATCATGCCTTTATTAGTGACAACTCACCACACATATTAGAAAATATTGGCATTAATAGGTGAAAAGGTCGAGGACATCTCCCATTAAAACACATTAAACCAAGATTTACATAAGATTATATTATCATCCTCCAACGTTCATTTTAAATACTTATTCCCATTTCCCTCTATCATCAAAAACTTGGGCTCTAAGGTTCCTTCCTTGTAATTTTCCTGGTCATCCACATGTGAGACAACACAGAGATGCCATTCAGGCCCAATTGAAAGACGAGGGAGTGGTTTTATGTGACGTCATCTTTGAGGGAAAATATTTTTGTTAGCCAACATAAACGTAGACAAAAAAAAATCAAGTATCTTATGATTGGTATTCTCCCTATATTCGATCCTTTGGTTGGTTGAAAGGCCTGCTTGAAGATTTGTATGTTGAACTTCTTTGTTTTGTTACTATAAATTGGAAGGGACTTTCAAGTCACCTACAAAATGCTCCTTTGTTGAAGTATATAGCTTCTTCCAACAACACAGATTTGGCAAGTGTATCAAATCCTGCAAACTACACCAGAATTTATCTTTCGTTAGAGGAGTCGCACATATCATGGCTTACAAAATGGTCTGGAATATTTGGAAGTGACACCAAATATTACTCTATGCACGAATATACTCATAAGGAAATTATAAATTTGGATCCTAATGAAGGTGAGAAATTGTATGAGTGGTTGGATCAACATCCTAAAATTACAGAACTTTCTATGTCAAAGTTTGTTGAGCGAATTCTAGGTGTAGTAACAGACTTGACAAAAAGTCAGCTTCTTTCTCAATGTTTGTTCACCGACCTTTGGATGTAGTAACAAACTCGACATACAATCAACTTTCTATCACTACTGCACATTTTTTTCACTATTCATATGCACATAATTGCATCTGGGTTGAAGAGCTTACCACTCTTTGCAAGAATATTCTCCTATTGGTTGAAGGTGGGTATATAATCAGGGAACGAGGCTCTCAAAAGTTTCTGATGCCTGTATCGAAAAGTAACTGGGAAAAGTTAATGGGAAGGAATTCTGGACTATGGACTTTGCAAGACTTTTTGAAGATTACTTTATACTACCACCTTCTGCAGGAATTTTGACATATTCAGGTAATGATTTGGTTTCTAAAGATCACCTTTTACTACCACCTTCATGTAATGATTTTGTTTCATTATTTAGAAGAGACCTTGATGTAGTAGATATTCCAGATCTATTTCCACCGAATATCAATATTCATGGTGTTTCCCGTGCTTTGAATAAGGAGAATGCATTTCTTTTGTTGCAGTAGATCTGATATTTGAAAAAAATGGAAGTTGCTCGATGCTTGAAGTATTAACTTGTCTGGTTCAAATAAATCGCCATGACCTTGCCACAAGCATCTCTCAATTTGTTCATCAGGATCACAGGTCGATAAGAATAGAGTGCCTTCCTGGTCATAGAGTGCTTCCATCCCCAACTTGGGTATGCACATATGCTTTTATTACTAGCTTGTTTTTTTCTCCTAGTGGTGGATCCTTCTATCCCAACCAACATGATGGAAATAAAATAGGTCTAGGGAGTTTGATCGCTTCTGGGGATTTGAGTTGACTATATATTAATTTCAGTTAACTTAAAAATGTTTATGTGTGCAACCTAATGTTAGACATAGAAAATACAATTTTTGTTTTTTAAAATATAAAATAATGTATTTTTTTAACACATCACTGGTCGAAAAGTTTCAGGTGTTGTTTGGGATTCACGTCCTTCAAGGATGTAAATTAATTACACAATTAATATTGCTTGTGGCAATGCATTCGACCCGTCGTCGACTATGGCAATTGCATTAACACTGCAATGTCCAGATAATAAATGTCTAACATGCACCTAATGTCGAGGTCATCATTGCACAGGACACCAAACCTCCAAAGATTTCCGGACTCACAACAACATTGTAATTGTCGTGACAAAGAAATTCTACAGTATAAGTTCTTTGACAATGACATGCCTACTTGTTCACTGCATTACTGCCCTGCTATCGATGACACTATTCCCATTGCCACTGCCAATGTCAATGTCCGAAGCTGAAGCTATCTAGAGCCTGGAGTCACCACTAGTGTCGATGTCTAAGGTTGAAGATACTTGGAGCCTGGGGTCACGACTTGATACACTTGACATTAATACTAGTAGTGATCGAAAGTTGATTGTATGTCGAGTCTGTTACTACATCCAGAGGTCACTCAACAAACTTTGAGATAGTATTTGGTTGTCTATCGAGTATGTTGCTACATCCAGAAGTCGCTCAACAAACTTTGAGATAGAAAGTTCTATAATTTTAGAACGTTGATTCAACCACTCATACAGTTTCTCACCTTCGTGAGGATCCAAATTTATAATTTCCTTCTAAGTATACTTGGGCATGGAGTAATATTTGGTGTCAGTTCCAAATATTCCAGACCATTTTGTGAGCACAAAATGTGCCACTCCTTTGACGAAAGATAGATTATGGTGTGGTCTGCAACATTTGATACACTTGCCAAATTTGTGTTGTTGGAAGAAGTTATATACTTCAACAAAGGTGCATTTTGCAGGTGACTTGAACGTCCCTTCCAATTTACAACAATAAAACAAATAAATTCAACATACAAATCTTCAGGTAGGCCTTTCAACCAAACAAACGATCTAATACAAGGAGAATACCAATCATAAAATACTTGAATTTTTTGTCTCAAATTCTGTTGGCTAACATAATTTTTTTCCCCCAAAGGTGACGTCACATAAACCACTCCCTCGTCTTTGAATTGGGCCTGAATCTCATCTCTAAGTTGTTTCAGATGTGGATGACCAGGAACTTACAAGGAAGGCACCTTAAACCCCAAGTTTTCGATGATAGAGAGAAATTAACACTTATCAAAGTACAAAATGTTGAATAAAAATATAATGTAGCTAGGCCATATCTAGAAGAGACAAACTATTCAAGAAACTAATTGATATAGATCTAGCTGGAAACACCCATGAAGTCCAAGACCCAAAATTGATATTCAACTCGTTGTTTTTAACCAGGAAAGCATTTGATAATCAAATTGAAATCTATAAAAGACTGTCATTTGAAAATTTCTACAGCATTCTTGAATATGGTGAAGATGGCGTAAAAAACTGGCTAGTTGATTATTGGATTAAAAACCAAGATATTGAAGAAGCATTGCACAACCTCTCTATTGATCTAAGGGACTTGGAAAGTGAATTCTTCAGTATAAAAATCCGACCTGAAATCAACGTGACGACCATGAGGAGCTACATCGAGGAGTGGTTCAAAAAGGTCGTCGACAAGATTTCCAATGAAGGGAAAAGGACACTTGAGACGGTTCCCATAACCGTCGAGGAAAGCCATAAAAGGACATCGACGAGCAAATGACAAGGCATGGGAAACCATCATAGTAAGTTCATACTGATCACATTCTTCCATCTTTGTCAATGTTTTCATCCAGTTAGTCTACCTCTTTAAATAGAAAGGTTTAACCGATGACTGCCAATTTTGTCTTTCTTCTTGCCAGGTCTTGTTGTCTTCCATCACTGACTTTCTTCTTTCTACAAAATTGATTCTTGTACATATTTTCTTTATGGTCCGTGGGAGCCCCAATCCCAGTCATTATGGAAAACACATTTAAATTTCAGAGAATATGTGTTGAACTATATTTTTTTTACAAATTACAAGAGATCTATTTTGGGAAATAATCTCAGCTGTATTTTGTAACCCAGTTTATCTGAATATAAAATATTTGAGATTGTTGTATGGTGTTTTCCAATGTTTAATATTGTTTTTTTTTTTAATATTGTATTTTTTTTTTTAAATCGACCCATTTGCCTGTACAGTTATTGATAGATGAATTCAACCTCTTTCTACAAGAATTTAATATGCTCTTTGATCCGTAGTTAAACATGCACGACAAGCTTTTTTTTCCCCTGCCCAACACTTCGATTTAAATAAAAGCTACTCTATTCGCTCCTTACATTTTACATGGAAGAATAATTTGTGATAGGACATAGCTCTGTGGCGCCCACCCTATACTTAAGAAAGAAATGGGTAGGCCTGTTTTGCTTTCATTGTTCGAGGCCCCAAAAATAGAGTTGATGAATGACTCTATTTCAACATGTCAACTCAGGTGTTGACGTCATGTTCCTGTTCAATATTGTGCATATATTACAACTTCTTGTATTTGAGAATATCCTTGTATATAAAAATGTTACGTCGTATATTTCTTTTTCTATTGCTTATGGGTTTGAGCGAAATTTGCGAGCTAAAAAACACCCTACAAATTGGAAGATGGTTTACATTTGAACCACAAATAATCTATTAAGATATATTAATGTGAATACTATTCGAATAAATATAATCAAATACTTTGTCGACCTCCAAGTATATTACATAGCTTAGAGTAAATGTTCGTTTCTCCCTTTCTTTTCCCTCCTCTATACTTACCCGTTTTCCCCTTGTCTTATTTCCCTCTATACTTAGTCACATTTCTATGATCACGACTTCCCGGGTTGGTGGATTGGCAGATGCTCATCTTCAACTATATCGCCACATCATGGGCCTGACCGACCACCCTCCCTTTTAACACTTAGCCAATTATCTGACCATCGGGTCCCGGGTTAGTGCTATCAAACTCTTATGCCCCGTGTTCCGTCCTATACATCTTGCACCCAAAACTTTTGCGATCTACAATTCGGCCCCGACTCCTCCAACTCGCAAGCTTCACTATACCCGGGTTCACAAAAGTTTCAAACCAGTTATCACTCTCTTCCATCCCCGCCACATTCACACCCTTCCCAATGCATATTCATTATGATTTTACTAGTGACAACTCACCACAGAGGTTCGAAAAGTTTGGCATTAATAAACGAACAATAGATGTTGTTCTGTGAGATACTTACCCCTTTTTCCCTTTTCTTGTTCCCCTCTATTATCCCTTTCTGGTTATATACTTAGTTGCCTTTCTATGATCCTAGGTTCCCAGATTGGCGGACTGACAGATCCTCATCTCCATCTATATCCTCACATCATGAGTCCGATCGACCGTCGTTCCTTTCCATACTTGGCCAATTTTATGGCCACAGTTTCCGGAATTGGCACCATCGAACTCTCCTGCCGCTTGTTCAGTGATATACATCTTGCACCCAAAACATCTGTGATCTACAATTCCACCCCGGACTCCTCGAAATCGCAATCTTCACTCTACCTGGGTTCACAAAAGTTTCAAAGCATCTATCACTGCCTTCCATCCCCACCACCTTCACGCCCTTCCCAATGCACATTAATTATGCTTTTATTAGTGACAAATCAACACAATGGTATGAAACAATTGGCATTAACAAGCAAAAACCTTGAGGACATCTCCCATTAACATGCATTAAACCGCCATTTACGACACTCCGATTAACTGACGTTCCTTTCCATACTTAGCCGATTTTTTCCTCGTGTTTCGTGATAACATCTTGCACCCAAAAATTCTGTGATCTACAATTCCACCCCGAGCTCCTCCAACTCGCAAGCTTCACTCTACTTGGGTTCACAAAACGTTTCAAAGAATTTATCCCTCCCTTCCATCCTCGCCACATTTGCGCTCTTACCAACGCACATTAATTATGCTTTGATTAGTAACAACTAACCATAGAGGTTCAAAAAGATTAGCATGAATAAGCGAAAACCTCGAGCACATCTCCCATTAAAACACATTAAACCACGATTTACACAAGATTATATTATTAGATATATCTTCTTCACATGTTATGTTTCATATTACTTTATGAGAAGATTCCATTTCATATTAATTACTTTATTCCTGCCATGTATTTTTGGGTAGATTCTTTTACAATAATTGTAAATTAAGATATAAGTTATATCTAAAATTAGTATTCAATGAAATTTCAACATAGGTTTTAATATATATATATATTTTATCATTTAATTTCTAAAAAGCAATTGAACATAACTTTTTAATGTTTAATTTTTCCCCTTAATTCTCATTTAATTTTACATATTTCAACTTTCATTTGCTTATTGTTAAAGATCTATTCTAATTGCCCTTTACTTACCATATTGTTAATTTATAATTTTTTAACAATATTCCTTGTCTCTCCCCTTCTTCCAATAATCATCATTATCAATAATTATAAGGTGCCAACTATCATCTCCATTTCCAAATCTACTTGGTAGGGACCAAGCTGCCATGTAGCACAATCTACGACCAACTACACAACACAATCTACGAAATCGACCTCCCTATTACCAATCGATTCCCCATTCCATATGTAGCCACTTTTTCGAACACGGATTCCCGGTCAAGCAACCTCTAGATTGCACTTCCATTGTTCTGTGACCTACAAACAACACCCAGACCTCTGCGACCTGTGCAACAACTATTTTCAGCTCTGGAGCGTCCTCCAAAATTAGCTTCGACACAACTTCTTGTCATGCACCAAAACATCCTTTAGATGGTCGTCCCTTTTCATTTATGGCGGCAGGGGACACATGAGGAAGTCTCCAAATACATGGAGTACTCTGGCATTGGAGCTGTGTTTGCTTGCAGGTTTCATGGCAGAATTGGCTTTGAATGCGAGGGAGGCCATGTATGTCCTAGATAACACAACATGAAGCTTGGTCGTTGGCAGAAGGAAATAGAGATACCCCAAATCCAACTTTTTCGTCTGCGGAAAGAGGATTGATCCGACATCCAATCTACAAGCCGTTGGTGTGAAAGACGAAGCATTGAGGATTATCTAGCATAAGCTTTACTGCCTTTATTCGTCGTTGAAGCTCTTGAACTTTGTCGTTCTAGCTTACGACTTTCACAGTATTGGAAGACACAGAGTTGGAAGTGCAGGAAACATAGTTTCCCATTATGAATGTCGATTGCTTGTCCTTTTGTCGATCTTCTTCTATTGCGATTGTGAATGGTGAAGAAAACAGATTGTGGAGCATGTGATCAATTTATTTTCAAATTCAAAAATTGACGCAAATGGAAAAAGGTGAGTGAGGCGATCAACCCTTTTTCAAATTCAGAAAGGAGTGGGCTAACTCAGGAGCAATCTGACCTCCCGAGTTACTTTATCGGCGAATCCTTCAACGACCTGCTTTAAAATTTCCGACCAATCCAGAACTCTGATCGATTTTCTGAGCATCTAGGTTGGTTTAAAATGGAGCAAAATCCCTAGGGTAAGGTTCTGAAATGCATGGAACTTTGATCTATGCAAAACACAGACTACCCCTGATTTTCTGAGCATCAAGGTTAGTTTAAAATGGAGCAAAACCCCCAGGGTAAGGTTCTTCAATGCATGGAACTTTGATCCATGCGAAACTCAGACTACCCCTGAAAATCTGGTCAGATTCAGGCCCTTTTTTTGCTTGAAAAGAGGATTTGTTTTCTCCCAAGTTAGCCTACTCCATTAAGAAAGGAGTGGGCTAACTCGTGAGCAATATTCCCTCCCGAGTTACCTTTCCGATCGATCTTTCGACGACCCGCTTTTAAATTTCCAGCCAATCCAGAACTCTGATTGATTTTCTGAGTATCTGGGTTGGTTTAAAATGGGGCAAATGAAGAAAGGTAGTTGGAATATTAAATATTGTATGTACCTCCCCTCTGAACCTCATGTGCTAACATCAATTTGTGTCCAGTGGTTTGGTGTAGTCCAGTGATCAGAAGATGTAGTCATGTCATTTGGTAGAGTGGAGTTGCGAGAGGATGCAACTGCTAGAATTATTGAATGAACGAGGGTCACAAGAATTCTAATGATTATTACATTCTGCTATCTAGCATGCAAGAGGTATATACACTGTCGGATCACCTTAATATATACACTGGAATATATCGAACATATTGTTGGCAAGATGTATATATTCTGCTATCTAGCATGCAAGAGGTATATATTGTTGGCCCTTAATATACACCCTCTCATGGTAGAGTGACCTCTATATTTGGTTATGTACTTGGGTGGATGCTTGATTTGTTTGCCTGCATTTTAAGTGAATTAACATGATGCATCATTTCCAAGACGGCTAGCAACATTGAATGTTGCCACATGTGGATTATAGGCTGTCGGATCTGAAAGCAATTCAAATCCACCTATCGCTGCATGCAATACTACATAACAAACTGGATATTAGATAGACTATAATCCACCTGCAGCATTCAATGCTGCATAGCAAGCTAGATATTAACCGCCTCATTTCCAAGACAACTATTTAATACATGCTGTAATTTGGCACAGTCAAACACACTCTGCCTGCCACAGGACTGACCTCTGTCATTCGCCTATGTACTTGGGTCGATGCTTGGCATGCTGTCACACATTCTAAGTTCTAACTGAATCAACATGAGTGAGACATCGTTTTTATACATGCTGTAGTTTGGCACACTCACTGGCACTCTGCCTGCTACGGGATTGACCTCTGTCCTTGACCTATGTAATTGGTTCGATGCTTGGCGTGCTGTCAAGCATTCTAACTGATTTGGTCGATGCTTGGCGTGCTGTCGTGCATTCTAACTGATTCAAAATTAGGCATCATTTCCAATGCACCTATTTAATACATGCTGTAGTTTGGCACACTCGCTGCTCTAAAGGCAGGGACGAGCTACTCTGCAGCGCCTCTTCTTTAGAATCCGTTCGACCAAATTCCCCATGAGATGATTCTCGAAGCAAGAAAGGTTACTTGGTTGTGAATTGTGTGATTTCATGATGAATGGTTGGCTGCAGTTTTGTGATTTTTAGCTGTGCTTGCGCTGTCCGAGGGTTTGTTTTGTAAGGATATACAGCACAACCGAAGATTGACGGGGAGAGGAAACCCATTGGAGTGGAATGTTCAATGGATTGAAGTGCGCTTCAAATAATAGTAAAACCCTTGCATTTTCCCACTTGAAATCGAAATAATATATAAAAATATTTAATCGGTTATAGGTTAATTTTTTTTATATATTATTTCGATTTCAGAATAAAGGAAAATGCAAGGGTTTTACTATTATTTTGATTTCACGCAGAAGCCCATTTCAATCCATTGGACATTCCAGGTAAAGCTCGTTTGCATTTATAGTTTCTTTGGTCTTGGTTATTGGTTTTGGCCTAGTTGATGATTTGAAATGAACTCTGATTTGCAGCAGTTTATAAAGGAGGTTTCCTGATTCAGGAAGAAGAGGAGCTGATGGGATGTTTTTGTTTCAACTTAATCGCAAGGGTTTTGCTCTTATTTCGATTTCATACTAAAGGGCATTTCAATCCATTGGTCATTCCGGGTAAAGTTCGTTTGCATTTTTTTGGGCGGTTATTGGTTTTGGCCCAGTTAATGATTTGAAATGAACTCTTATTTGCAACAATTTAAATAGGAGGGTTCGTCGTTGAGGAAGAAGATGAGAGAATGGGATGTTTTTTTTTCAACCTAATAGCCGCCTGATTTCTTCCATAGGTAGGTTTGTTTGTTTGGATTGCTTATATCATTTATATATAATGAGATTGGTTGCAAAGCCTGATTCTTTTTCAATGTTTGCGGTCATTGCGGAGATGAGATAACATGCCAGAAGACGAGAGACTATGAAAAATGCAATTAGTCTGAATCAGGTAGAATATCTGCTTATATGTATGGTTATTCTACTTATTCTCAATTTTCTATTAAACTTTACATTCACTAGCCGGTTCTAAAAATTATTATTTAGAAATCTGTTCCACATAGTGATCTCTCAGTCGCCCATATTCCCTACACGATCTCTGTATATTTTCTTGTATATTGTTTGTGAAGGAGGATGATAAATATACTTCATGTTTAGTGTTTTTCTTTTTTTTTTTTTAATTAAATTTTGGCAAACTTAATCCACTCATTTAAGGAGGATGATAAATATACTTCATGTTTAGTGTTGTTCTTTTTTTTTTAATTAAATTTTGGCAAACTTAATCCACTCATTTAAGTTGTTCGGTACTCAAAGACTTTGAGTCAGTTTTTTTTACACAAGAAGAAAATCACAATCGGTTTTGTTCAACTTTGTGTATTCAAACTAAACTTCGTTAACAACACTTTGAATACAACTTTTGAGCACTAGATGTTGCAAAGAAAATCACAATCGGTTTTATTCGAATTTGAGTATTCAAACTAAACTTCGTAACAACACTTTGAATACAAGTTTTGAGCACTAGATGTTGCAAGATTCAAACTAGTTACCAAACACAATTTTTGAAACAAAAGCTAACAAAGTGAGCAAAAACAACAAATTGAAATGGACCAAGTCACACATCTTGCTTTTATTGGTTTGCCTATTGCTTGAAGTTTAATTCATTTGAACCAATTTTTTTTTTGTGTGTGCCTATTATTAGGATTATTTGTTGTAGCTATAAGTAGGATTTTTGTCCCACTTACAAAATTCCTTCTCTCCCTTACTCGTTTTTACAACTTATATATTTATATTTTGCAAAGAGAAATCAATGACCTTGTAGGAAATAATAACATATCCATTGACCTTTCAGGAAATGATATATTCACTAATCTCACTAGAGACAATGGCCCAAGGAATCGAATGAAATATATTTCCCTTCCCTCACTCTTTTACTTTTAGTCACTTGTCTATCTATTTCCCTTCCCTCACTCTTTTACTTTTAGTCACTTGTCTAAACACGCTCACGTGAAAGGATTTAAATAAATGAAGTTGTTGTTTTTTCCTAAGATTAGCCTTGACCTTATGTTGCTTAAGCTAGCTCTCAAGCCATTTGTCTCCTTTTGAGTGTGATAAGTAGTTTGTCTATTGAGCTACTTGTTACATTGTTACTACCTTGTGGCCCCACATCGAGTTTGGAGCTAGTTTATCATTTAAGTGGTTCCTTGTCTAGGTTAAACCCACTATTCATGAGTTGGATTCACTCTTCTTAAGGTAAAATCCCTTTTTCCTCCTTTCTCTTTTCAGTTTGTGGCAAAAGTCTCCTCCTCATATCCCTCCCTCGCTTTCTATTCCTAGTTCCTTTACCCTCTCTTTTCAACAATGGGTTCCTCTCATCTCCTAGCAAAGTCTTTTCCATTAGTGAACCTTTTGGCATCTCTTTAATCCTTTGTGGATTGTCTCATGTTTGCATTGGATTCTGGAGCCTTCTTCTTCATTTTCATTTGGGGACCATGTTTACCCCTCTACTTCCCCTAGGTGTGGCACATTTCTAGTGGTATTCCTCTCTTTTAATTGGCATTGTCATTGCCTAGGAAATTTTTGTGCTTGCTCCCATCCATATTGATGAAGTCTCTTTTACTTTGTCATGATTTCTTAAACAATGCTATGTGATTTTTGTTGCAATCCCTCATCCTCACTTGGGCTTGCTCCAATGAGTGTTCTTTCTCACCCCTTGATTTTCTCTCTTTGTATCTTTTCACTTTTATAGGGGAACCCCTTACAACCTTTTGCTCCCTCTTTCTTTTTTTCTTTCTTATCCTAGACATCTTTTGAGAAATGGACCATTTGCTAGATTCCTTTCTATATTTGATATTAGACCCTCCTATCATTATCAATAGCATGGAACCTTTTACAACTTTATTCTTCCACATTACCTGCATTGGTCCTCTTGTTTTTCCTTGCTCCCTTTTTGGCTCTTTTGTTTTTTCATTTTTTTTTTCTTTACTAAGGTTCTTGAGTAATGGATTAGCTTGGCATCCTCCAACAACCCTCTCACAAGGATTGCACACTCCCTTCAAGGAGGTGTAGTAGTATATAAGACAAGATACTTTTATGAATGTCCATAAGTGACCAATGTAGGTTGATTGAACTAGAGGGTACAACAAGCCAAAATAGTGATGTGGGAGTGCCAAAGCTTCTTTTAAGTGATACAAGGAAAAAACATAAAAATAATGAGTAGAAGGGGAACTATCTTCATCATCATTAATCACCATGAAAGTATTAATGTAAAGTGACAAAATCCAATGGAACTAGAGAGTACAACAAGCCACAATAGTGACATGGGAGTGCCAAAGTTGCTTTTAAGTGATAGAAGGAAAAAATATAAAAATAATGAGTAGAAGGGGAACTATCTTCATCATCATCAATCACCATGAGAGTATTAATGAAAAACATGCCAATATCCATTAGGGAATGCTTAAGGTTAAGAGGACTTGGTTGGGGATTCTTGGGGGTGTCTAGGTACAATTTGTTGAAGCTCTCCTAGTACCTGGGCACTAGTAATGGACACTTGACTACTTAATCTGTGTTAGGATACATTGTGGCACTGAGACCAACTAGATAAAGTACATATCTATGGCTTCGTGTAGGTAGGTTGTTATTTCTTGACACAACAAAAGGATGTGGACAATATCATCAAACAACTGACCTTTGTATCCACAATTGGTGCATGTACATGACACCTTACACCTCAAATTGTCGACATAGGTTGGAAGGAAGAGGTGGGCAACCTAGTAGTGGTTTCCCTGCATAATTTTCATAAAGGCTATTATTTGTTATTAATCCACTCTTGACTATAGAAATCCAAAGATATTTGATTTGGATAGTGTTAAAAGGAGTTTGGGACCTTGGTCAATCATGATATAAACACTAATATGTCCCTATGATGGTGTAATATATGGGGCAGTTGAATACAAAGTGCTCCTTTGTCTCAATCTCCTACAAACGATACAATTGATATATCCTATACATCTACACAATGTGGGGGTTGAGATTTGCATGTAATTGGTGAGAAGGAAGAGGTGACCAACTTGGGTGTGCTTTCCTTACATAAAATTAGTTTGGGACCTTTGTGAATCATGATATAAACAATTACATCTCCCCATGATGGTGTAATATATGGGGAACTTGAATACAAAGTGCTCCTTTGTCTCAATCTCCTATAAATAACACAAATTTTTATTTGAATAGTGTTAAAAGTAGTTTGGGACCTTGGTCAATCCTGATATAAACATTACATCTCCTTATGATGGTGTAATATATGGGGCATTTGAATACAAAGTCCTCCATTGTCTCAATCTCCTACAAATGACACAATTGATATATCATATCCATCTACACAATGTGGTGGTTGGGATTTACATGTAATTGGTGAGAAGGAAGAGGTGACCAACTTGGGAGTGCTTTCCCTACATAAAAGCAGTTTGGGACCTTTGTGAATCATGATGTAAATAATTACACCTATGATGGTGTAATATATGGGGCACTTGAATACAAAGTTCTCCTTGTCTTAATCTCCTACAAATGACACAATTGATATATCCATCTACACAATGTTGTGGTTGGGATTTACATGTAATTAGTGAGAAGGAAAAGGTGACCAACTTGGGAGTGCTTTCCCTACATAAAAGTAGTTCGGGACATTTGTGAATCATTATATAAACATTTACATGATGGTGTAATATATGGGGCACTTGAATACAAAGTGCTCCTTTGTCTTAATTTCCTATAAATAATTCAATTGATATATCCTATCCATTTACACAATGTGGTGGTTGGACTTTACATGTAATTGGTGAAATGGAAGAGGTGACCATCTTGGGAGTGCTTGCCATGCATAATTCTCATAAGGGCTATTACATGTGACTAATCATCTCTTCAATACAAAGATCCATGTTAATGTTTAAGCCATTATTATAGATGTTTGCATTTCATTAGATAACAATAGCATAATCCAAGATCACTGAGAAATACACAATCACAAGAGACACATCATTTATCTTGGGAAACCCTCTAGGGGAAGAAAACCTAG
>ML813391.1:86953-138631 GCA_009831015.1 Picea engelmannii | reverse complement strand
CTGGGCCAAAACCAATAACCGCCCAAAAAAATGCAAACGAACTTTACCCGGAATGACCAATGGATTGAAATGCCCTTTAGTATGAAATCGAAATAAGAGCAAAACCCTTGCGATTAAGTTGAAACAAAAACATCCCATCAGCTCCTCTTCTTCCTGAATCAGGAAACCTCCTTTATAAACTGCTGCAAATCAGAGTTCATTTCAAATCATCAACTAGGCCAAAACCAATAACCAAGACCAAAGAAACTATAAATGCAAACGAGCTTTACCTGGAATGTCCAATGGATTGAAATGGGCTTCTGCGTGAAATCAAAATAATAGTAAAACCCTTGCATTTTCCTTTATTCTGAAATCGAAATAATATATAAAAAAAATTAACCTATAACCGATTAAATATTTTTATATATTATTTCGATTTCAAGTGGGAAAATGCAAGGGTTTTACTATTATTTGAAGCGCACTTCAATCCATTGAACATTCCACTCCAATGGGTTTCCTCTCCCCGTCAATCTTCGGTTGTGCTGTATATCCTTACAAAACAAACCCTCGGACAGCGCAAGCACAGCTAAAAATCACAAAACTGCAGCCAACCATTCATCATGAAATCACACAATTCACAACCAAGTAACCTTTCTTGCTTCGAGAATCATCTCATGGGGAATTTGGTCGAACGGATTCTAAAGAAGAGGCGCTGCAGAGTAGCTCGTCCCTGCCTTTAGAGCAGCGAGTGTGCCAAACTACAGCATGTATTAAATAGGTGCATTGGAAATGATGCCTAATTTTGAATCAGTTAGAATGCACGACAGCACGCCAAGCATCGACCAAATCAGTTAGAATGCTTGACAGCACGCCAAGCATCGAACCAATTACATAGGTCAAGGACAGAGGTCAATCCCGTAGCAGGCAGAGTGCCAGTGAGTGTGCCAAACTACAGCATGTATAAAAACGATGTCTCACTCATGTTGATTCAGTTAGAACTTAGAATGTGTGACAGCATGCCAAGCATCGACCCAAGTACATAGGCGAATGACAGAGGTCAGTCCTGTGGCAGGCAGAGTGTGTTTGACTGTGCCAAATTACAGCATGTATTAAATAGTTGTCTTGGAAATGAGGCGGTTAATATCTAGCTTGCTATGCAGCATTGAATGCTGCAGGTGGATTATAGTCTATCTAATATCCAGTTTGTTATGTAGTATTGCATGCAGCGATAGGTGGATTTGAATTGCTTTCAGATCCGACAGCCTATAATCCACATGTGGCAACATTCAATGTTGCTAGCCGTCTTGGAAATGATGCATCATGTTAATTCACTTAAAATGCAGGCAAACAAATCAAGCATCCACCCAAGTACATAACCAAATATAGAGGTCACTCTACCATGAGAGGGTGTATATTAAGGGCCAACAATATATACCTCTTGCATGCTAGATAGCAGAATATATACATCTTGCCAACAATATGTTCGATATATTCCAGTGTATATATTAAGGTGATCCGACAGTGTATATACCTCTTGCATGCTAGATAGCAGAATGTAATAATCATTAGAATTCTTGTGACCCTCGTTCATTCAATAATTCTAGCAGTTGCATCCTCTCGCAACTCCACTCTACCAAATGACATGACTACATCTTCTGATCACTGGACTACACCAAACCACTGGACACAAATTGATGTTAGCACATGAGGTTCAGAGGGGAGGTACATACAATATTTAATATTCCAACTACCTTTCTTCATTTGCCCCATTTTAAACCAACCCAGATACTCAGAAAATCAATCAGAGTTCTGGATTGGCTGGAAATTTAAAAGCGGGTCGTCGAAAGATCGATCGGAAAGGTAACTCGGGAGGGAATATTGCTCACGAGTTAGCCCACTCCTTTCTTAATGGAGTAGGCTAACTTGGGAGAAAACAAATCCTCTTTTCAAGCAAAAAAAGGGCCTGAATCTGACCAGATTTTCAGGGGTAGTCTGAGTTTCGCATGGATCAAAGTTCCATGCATTGAAGAACCTTACCCTGGGGGTTTTGCTCCATTTTAAACTAACCTTGATGCTCAGAAAATCAGGGGTAGTCTGTGTTTTGCATAGATCAAAGTTCCATGCATTTCAGAACCTTACCCTAGGGATTTTGCTCCATTTTAAACCAACCTAGATGCTCAGAAAATCGATCAGAGTTCTGGATTGGTCGGAAATTTTAAAGCAGGTCGTTGAAGGATTCGCCGATAAAGTAACTCGGGAGGTCAGATTGCTCCTGAGTTAGCCCACTCCTTTCTGAATTTGAAAAAGGGTTGATCGCCTCACTCACCTTTTTCCATTTGCGTCAATTTTTGAATTTGAAAATAAATTGATCACATGCTCCACAATCTGTTTTCTTCACCATTCACAATCGCAATAGAAGAAGATCGACAAAAGGACAAGCAATCGACATTCATAATGGGAAACTATGTTTCCTGCACTTCCAACTCTGTGTCTTCCAATACTGTGAAAGTCGTAAGCTAGAACGACAAAGTTCAAGAGCTTCAACGACGAATAAAGGCAGTAAAGCTTATGCTAGATAATCCTCAATGCTTCGTCTTTCACACCAACGGCTTGTAGATTGGATGTCGGATCAATCCTCTTTCCGCAGACGAAAAAGTTGGATTTGGGGTATCTCTATTTCCTTCTGCCAACGACCAAGCTTCATGTTGTGTTATCTAGGACATACATGGCCTCCCTCGCATTCAAAGCCAATTCTGCCATGAAACCTGCAAGCAAACACAGCTCCAATGCCAGAGTACTCCATGTATTTGGAGACTTCCTCATGTGTCCCCTGCCGCCATAAATGAAAAGGGACGACCATCTAAAGGATGTTTTGGTGCATGACAAGAAGTTGTGTCGAAGCTAATTTTGGAGGACGCTCCAGAGCTGAAAATAGTTGTTGCACAGGTCGCAGAGGTCTGGGTGTTGTTTGTAGGTCACAGAACAATGGAAGTGCAATCTAGAGGTTGCTTGACCGGGAATCCGTGTTCGAAAAAGTGGCTACATATGGAATGGGGAATCGATTGGTAATAGGGAGGTCGATTTCGTAGATTGTGTTGTGTAGTTGGTCGTAGATTGTGCTACATGGCAGCTTGGTCCCTACCAAGTAGATTTGGAAATGGAGATGATAGTTGGCACCTTATAATTATTGATAATGATGATTATTGGAAGAAGGGGAGAGACAAGGAATATTGTTAAAAAATTATAAATTAACAATATGGTAAGTAAAGGGCAATTAGAATAGATCTTTAACAATAAGCAAATGAAAGTTGAAATATGTAAAATTAAATGAGAATTAAGGGGAAAAATTAAACATTAAAAAGTTATGTTCAATTGCTTTTTAGAAATTAAATGATAAAATATATATATATATTAAAACCTATGTTGAAATTTCATTGAATACTAATTTTAGATATAACTTATATCTTAATTTACAATTATTGTAAAAGAATCTACCCAAAAATACATGGCAGGAATAAAGTAATTAATATGAAATGGAATCTTCTCATAAAGTAATATGAAACATAACATGTGAAGAAGATATATCTAATAATATAATCTTGTGTAAATCGTGGTTTAATGTGTTTTAATGGGAGATGTGCTCGAGGTTTTCGCTTATTCATGCTAATCTTTTTGAACCTCTATGGTTAGTTGTTACTAATCAAAGCATAATTAATGTGCGTTGGTAAGAGCGCAAATGTGGCGAGGATGGAAGGGAGGGATAAATTCTTTGAAACGTTTTGTGAACCCAAGTAGAGTGAAGCTTGCGAGTTGGAGGAGCTCGGGGTGGAATTGTAGATCACAGAATTTTTGGGTGCAAGATGTTATCACGAAACACGAGGAAAAAATCGGCTAAGTATGGAAAGGAACGTCAGTTAATCGGAGTGTCGTAAATGGCGGTTTAATGCATGTTAATGGGAGATGTCCTCAAGGTTTTTGCTTGTTAATGCCAATTGTTTCATACCATTGTGTTGATTTGTCACTAATAAAAGCATAATTAATGTGCATTGGGAAGGGCGTGAAGGTGGTGGGGATGGAAGGCAGTGATAGATGCTTTGAAACTTTTGTGAACCCAGGTAGAGTGAAGATTGCGATTTCGAGGAGTCCGGGGTGGAATTGTAGATCACAGATGTTTTGGGTGCAAGATGTATATCACTGAACAAGCGGCAGGAGAGTTCGATGGTGCCAATTCCGGAAACTGTGGCCATAAAATTGGCCAAGTATGGAAAGGAACGACGGTCGATCGGACTCATGATGTGAGGATATAGATGGAGATGAGGATCTGTCAGTCCGCCAATCTGGGAACCTAGGATCATAGAAAGGCAACTAAGTATATAACCAGAAAGGGATAATAGAGGGGAACAAGAAAAGGGAAAAAGGGGTAAGTATCTCACAGAACAACATCTATTGTTCGTTTATTAATGCCAAACTTTTCGAACCTCTGTGGTGAGTTGTCACTAGTAAAATCATAATGAATATGCATTGGGAAGGGTGTGAATGTGGCGGGGATGGAAGAGAGTGATAACTGGTTTGAAACTTTTGTGAACCCGGGTATAGTGAAGCTTGCGAGTTGGAGGAGTCGGGGCCGAATTGTAGATCGCAAAAGTTTTGGGTGCAAGATGTATAGGACGGAACACGGGGCATAAGAGTTTGATAGCACTAACCCGGGACCCGATGGTCAGATAATTGGCTAAGTGTTAAAAGGGAGGGTGGTCGGTCAGGCCCATGATGTGGCGATATAGTTGAAGATGAGCATCTGCCAATCCACCAACCCGGGAAGTCGTGATCATAGAAATGTGACTAAGTATAGAGGGAAATAAGACAAGGGGAAAACGGGTAAGTATAGAGGAGGGAAAAGAAAGGGAGAAACGAACATTTACTCTAAGCTATGTAATATACTTGGAGGTCGACAAAGTATTTGATTATATTTATTCGAATAGTATTCACATTAATATATCTTAATAGATTATTTGTGGTTCAAATGTAAACCATCTTCCAATTTGTAGGGTGTTTTTTAGCTCGCAAATTTCGCTCAAACCCATAAGCAATAGAAAAAGAAATATACGACGTAACATTTTTATATACAAGGATATTCTCAAATACAAGAAGTTGTAATATATGCACAATATTGAACAGGAACATGACGTCAACACCTGAGTTGACATGTTGAAATAGAGTCATTCATCAACTCTATTTTTGGGGCCTCGAACAATGAAAGCAAAACAGGCCTACCCATTTCTTTCTTAAGTATAGGGTGGGCGCCACAGAGCTATGTCCTATCACAAATTATTCTTCCATGTAAAATGTAAGGAGCGAATAGAGTAGCTTTTATTTAAATCGAAGTGTTGGGCAGGGGAAAAAAAAGCTTGTCGTGCATGTTTAACTACGGATCAAAGAGCATATTAAATTCTTGTAGAAAGAGGTTGAATTCATCTATCAATAACTGTACAGGCAAATGGGTCGATTTAAAAAAAAAAATACAATATTAAAAAAAAAAACAATATTAAACATTGGAAAACACCATACAACAATCTCAAATATTTTATATTCAGATAAACTGGGTTACAAAATACAGCTGAGATTATTTCCCAAAATAGATCTCTTGTAATTTGTAAAAAAAATATAGTTCAACACATATTCTCTGAAATTTAAATGTGTTTTCCATAATGACTGGGATTGGGGCTCCCACGGACCATAAAGAAAATATGTACAAGAATCAATTTTGTAGAAAGAAGAAAGTCAGTGATGGAAGACAACAAGACCTGGCAAGAAGAAAGACAAAATTGGCAGTCATCGGTTAAACCTTTCTATTTAAAGAGGTAGACTAACTGGATGAAAACATTGACAAAGATGGAAGAATGTGATCAGTATGAACTTACTATGATGGTTTCCCATGCCTTGTCATTTGCTCGTCGATGTCCTTTTATGGCTTTCCTCGACGGTTATGGGAACCGTCTCAAGTGTCCTTTTCCCTTCATTGGAAATCTTGTCGACGACCTTTTTGAACCACTCCTCGATGTAGCTCCTCATGGTCGTCACGTTGATTTCAGGTCGGATTTTTATACTGAAGAATTCACTTTCCAAGTCCCTTAGATCAATAGAGAGGTTGTGCAATGCTTCTTCAATATCTTGGTTTTTAATCCAATAATCAACTAGCCAGTTTTTTACGCCATCTTCACCATATTCAAGAATGCTGTAGAAATTTTCAAATGACAGTCTTTTATAGATTTCAATTTGATTATCAAATGCTTTCCTGGTTAAAAACAACGAGTTGAATATCAATTTTGGGTCTTGGACTTCATGGGTGTTTCCAGCTAGATCTATATCAATTAGTTTCTTGAATAGTTTGTCTCTTCTAGATATGGCCTAGCTACATTATATTTTTATTCAACATTTTGTACTTTGATAAGTGTTAATTTCTCTCTATCATCGAAAACTTGGGGTTTAAGGTGCCTTCCTTGTAAGTTCCTGGTCATCCACATCTGAAACAACTTAGAGATGAGATTCAGGCCCAATTCAAAGACGAGGGAGTGGTTTATGTGACGTCACCTTTGGGGGAAAAAAATTATGTTAGCCAACAGAATTTGAGACAAAAAATTCAAGTATTTTATGATTGGTATTCTCCTTGTATTAGATCGTTTGTTTGGTTGAAAGGCCTACCTGAAGATTTGTATGTTGAATTTATTTGTTTTATTGTTGTAAATTGGAAGGGACGTTCAAGTCACCTGCAAAATGCACCTTTGTTGAAGTATATAACTTCTTCCAACAACACAAATTTGGCAAGTGTATCAAATGTTGCAGACCACACCATAATCTATCTTTCGTCAAAGGAGTGGCACATTTTGTGCTCACAAAATGGTCTGGAATATTTGGAACTGACACCAAATATTACTCCATGCCCAAGTATACTTAGAAGGAAATTATAAATTTGGATCCTCACGAAGGTGAGAAACTGTATGAGTGGTTGAATCAACGTTCTAAAATTATAGAACTTTCTATCTCAAAGTTTGTTGAGCGACTTCTGGATGTAGCAACATACTCGATAGACAACCAAATACTATCTCAAAGTTTGTTGAGTGACCTCTGGATGTAGTAACAGACTCGACATACAATCAACTTTCGATCACTACTAGTATTAATGTCAAGTGTATCAAGTCGTGACCCCAGGCTCCAAGTATCTTCAACCTTAGACATCGACACTAGTGGTGACTCCAGGCTCTAGATAGCTTCAGCTTCGGACATTGACATTGGCAGTGGCAATGGGAATAGTGTCATCGATAGCAGGGCAGTAATGCAGTGAACAAGTAGGCATGTCATTGTCAAAGAACTTATACTGTAGAATTTCTTTGTCACGACAATTACAATGTTGTTGTGAGTCCGGAAATCTTTGGAGGTTTGGTGTCCTGTGCAATGATGACCTCGACATTAGGTGCATGTTAGACATTTATTATCTGGACATTGCAGTGTTAATGCAATTGCCATAGTCGACGACGGGTCGAATGCATTGCCACAAGCAATATTAATTGTGTAATTAATTTACATCCTTGAAGGACGTGAATCCCAAACAACACCTGAAACTTTTCGACCAGTGATGTGTTAAAAAAATACATTATTTTATATTTTAAAAAACAAAAATTGTATTTTCTATGTCTAACATTAGGTTGCACACATAAACATTTTTAAGTTAACTGAAATTAATATATAGTCAACTCAAATCCCCAGAAGCGATCAAACTCCCTAGACCTATTTTATTTCCATCATGTTGGTTGGGATAGAAGGATCCACCACTAGGAGAAAAAAACAAGCTAGTAATAAAAGCATATGTGCATACCCAAGTTGGGGATGGAAGCACTCTATGACCAGGAAGGCACTCTATTCTTATCGACCTGTGATCCTGATGAACAAATTGAGAGATGCTTGTGGCAAGGTCATGGCGATTTATTTGAACCAGACAAGTTAATACTTCAAGCATCGAGCAACTTCCATTTTTTTCAAATATCAGATCTACTGCAACAAAAGAAATGCATTCTCCTTATTCAAAGCACGGGAAACACCATGAATATTGATATTCGGTGGAAATAGATCTGGAATATCTACTACATCAAGGTCTCTTCTAAATAATGAAACAAAATCATTACATGAAGGTGGTAGTAAAAGGTGATCTTTAGAAACCAAATCATTACCTGAATATGTCAAAATTCCTGCAGAAGGTGGTAGTATAAAGTAATCTTCAAAAAGTCTTGCAAAGTCCATAGTCCAGAATTCCTTCCCATTAACTTTTCCCAGTTACTTTTCGATACAGGCATCAGAAACTTTTGAGAGCCTCGTTCCCTGATTATATACCCACCTTCAACCAATAGGAGAATATTCTTGCAAAGAGTGGTAAGCTCTTCAACCCAGATGCAATTATGTGCATATGAATAGTGAAAAAAATGTGCAGTAGTGATAGAAAGTTGATTGTATGTCGAGTTTGTTACTACATCCAAAGGTCGGTGAACAAACATTGAGAAAGAAGCTGACTTTTTGTCAAGTCTGTTACTACACCTAGAATTCGCTCAACAAACTTTGACATAGAAAGTTCTGTAATTTTAGGATGTTGATCCAACCACTCATACAATTTCTCACCTTCATTAGGATCCAAATTTATAATTTCCTTATGAGTATATTCGTGCATAGAGTAATATTTGGTGTCACTTCCAAATATTCCAGACCATTTTGTAAGCCATGATATGTGCGACTCCTCTAACGAAAGATAAATTCTGGTGTAGTTTGCAGGATTTGATACACTTGCCAAATCTGTGTTGTTGGAAGAAGCTATATACTTCAACAAAGGAGCATTTTGTAGGTGACTTGAAAGTCCCTTCCAATTTATAGTAACAAAACAAAGAAGTTCAACATACAAATCTTCAAGCAGGCCTTTCAACCAACCAAAGGATCGAATATAGGGAGAATACCAATCATAAGATACTTGATTTTTTTTTGTCTACGTTTATGTTGGCTAACAAAAATATTTTCCCTCAAAGATGACGTCACATAAAACCACTCCCTCGTCTTTCAATTGGGCCTGAATGGCATCTCTGTGTTGTCTCACATGTGGATGACCAGGAAAATTACAAGGAAGGAACCTTAGAGCCCAAGTTTTTGATGATAGAGGGAAATGGGAATAAGTATTTAAAATGAACGTTGGAGGATGATAATATAATCTTATGTAAATCTTGGTTTAATGTGTTTTAATGGGAGATGTCCTCGACCTTTTCACCTATTAATGCCAATATTTTCTAATATGTGTGGTGAGTTGTCACTAATAAAGGCATGATTAATGTGCATTGGGAAGGGCGCAAAGGTGATGAAGATGGACGAGAGCGAAAAATGCTTTGAAATTTTTGTGAACCTGGAAGCCTGGGAACCCGCAAATCTATGACAATAGGAGGTGAAGAATCGAGTAAGTATGGAAAGGCGGGGAAAAATTACTTAAAAAAACTAAAGTAAACAACAATTTTTCCTAGTTCAAGATCCACAAAAAAAAAATCATATCCCATAATATTGACCTCTGCCAATTCGATATCATGCGACTGGAGTGCATCTGGGGTGCCTATGAGAAAAACTAATGCTTTGATGAAGATTTGTTTGTATTGCAACATGTGAAAGTAATTGTGTCCTGATAGTATTTAAAATGAACACTGGGGGATGATAATATAATCTCCCGTAGATCTTGGTTTAATGCATTTTAATTGGAGATGTCCTCGAGTTTTTCGATTATTAATGCCAATATTTTCGAACATGTGTGGTGAATTGTCACCTATTAAAAGCGTAAGTAATTTTCATTGGGAAGTGTGCGAAGGTGGCGGGGATGGACGGGAGCAATAAATTCTTTCAAACTTTTCTGAACCTAGGAGTTCGTGAACCCGCAAATCTGCAACAACAAGAAGTGAAGAATTGACTAAGTATGGAAAGGTAGGGCGGTCAAAAGGACGAGGACAAACTCATCGTAGGTAGAGTGAAGCTTGCGAGTTCGAGGAGTCTGGGGTCGAATTGTAGATCACATAATTTTTAGGTGCAAGATGTATATCATGGAACAGGGGGCATGCGAGTTCGATAGCACCAATACGGGAACTCGTGGCCAAAAACATTAACTATGGGAAAAACATTCTCAACTATGGAATATACATGGAGCTCAACAAACTCAGGTTCAAGTACAAAGAGAATTTGTTTATATTTATTCCAATACTAGTCATATTATTTTATTTTAATAGTATTTTTGTGGCCCAATTGTAAACCATGTTCCAATTTGAAGGGTGTTTTCGGCTTGCAAATTTTTCTCAAACGCATAGGCGATAGAGAAAATATGAGTTAACATTTGCATATGCAAGCATATTCTCAAATATGACAACCTGTAATATATGCACAGTATTAAAGAGGGACATGACATCAACACCTTTGTATATGACAGTGGGATAGCACAATATTGCATTCTTACTATGATGATGCCTTAAAAAAACTAAAATAACCAACAATTTTTTGCCAATTCAAGATCGACACAAAAAAATCATCAGATCCCATAATATGCTCCCATTAATGCGTTTTAATGGGAGATGTCCTTGAGATTTCCGCTTATTAATGCCAATATTTTCGAACCTATCTGGTGAATTGTCACTAGTAAAAGAATAATTAATGTGCATTGGGAAGGGGCGAAGGTGGTGGGGATGGAGGGGATCGAAAAATGCTTTCAAACTTTTGTGAACTCGAAAGTCGGTGAACGCGCGAAACTTTGAAGACTCGACTAAGTATGGAAAGGCGGGGTGGTCATACGGAGTCATCATAGGTAGAGTGAGGCTTGCGAGTTCGAGGAGTTCGGGGTTGAATTTTAGATCACCAAAGTTTTGGGTGCAAGATGTATACCCCGAACATGGGGCATGAGAGTTTGATAGCACCTACCCACGAACCCGCAGCCATAAAATTGGCTAAGTATGCAAACGAACAATGGTCGGTCAAACTCGTGATGTGAAGATATAGATGGAGATAAGGATTTTTCAGTTTGCCACCCCAGGAACCCACGAGCATAGAAACATGACTAAGTATAGAACCAAAAACGAATAATAGAGGGGAAGAAGAAAAGGGAAAAACGGGTAAGTGTAGAAGAGGAAAAAGAAAGGGAGAAAATAACTTTATCCCTCACACAAGAACACTTAGTCTGATAATTATGAAGCCATAGAAACACATTAACTATGGGAAAAACATTCTCAGCTATGAAATATAGTTGGAGCTCGACAAACTTTGGTTCAAGTTCAAAGAGATGTTGTTTATATATATTTCAACATTTTTCATATTATTTTATTTTAATAGTATTTTTGTTGGCCCAAAGGTAAAACCATGTTCCAATTTGTGTTTCTCAAGTGGAGATGTGTTTGTGAAGATACATTTCCTTGAACCACAGTCTAGGGGCAGGGAAAGTGCAACGTGGACTGTTTGTTGAGTAGACATTTGTTGAAGATTAAGCAATGTATTTCCAAGTCCACATATCATTTGCATAACATCAATATGATTTTTTTCATGTTCTTTGCGTATTCTTCTGAATGCACTTGTCATAAATTTGTCAACCTTTTTCATGTACAAGGTACAATATGATGTTGTGGCATATGCATTGAGGACATATTGTGCGTCTATATTTGCATTCCACATAACTAGCTGGTCCTTGGAGAAACTGTTGTTCCATATATGTAAACATTTTCGTTTAATGAAAATTGTTGGTTGTTTAAATGTAGATTGTATGCCTTGGATGTACTCGTCTTCTGTTAGATTTAGCTCTGCCAAGAAGTCTTGGAAGCTCATTAAGTCATCAAAGTCTCCTTGTTCTAGAAATGCGAACAAAAATTTAGATTTCTCAATGAGAACATTATCCTCCAAAGTAATTGGCTCTACGATTCTTGTTGTTCTCATTGGCGGCACAGGGAAGTTGTATCTGAAATGTGATTTTTTTTATTTTTTATAGCTTCTTGTATAATAATGTTTATGAAATTTGGCAAGCCCTGGATCCAAATGATCTGTGTTGCATGTCATGTATTTGTCCAGAAACTGCTCAATCGGTGAGTTGTTTTCATTTCCATAGACCGATGCATCCTCTATCCACAGCAGTGTGTGGTCATGCCCACTCCCTCTATTATGGAATTCGGTCACAAAATTGTAGTCTAATAGTAGTCACAAAACAGTGCCTGGTCAATTCACTCACTAGTTTGTTGTTTGTTGCTTGCTCTTGTTTGCTTCAACTTTGCAAGGTTGAAGTCCTGCATCTGCAATTGGACCTGTTGTTGCACTTTGCATGGTTGGGTTTCTGCATCCACGATTGGAACTTTGTTTCTGGCGTTCTGCATTGACGGGTAAGTTTCAGTGCCAGGGTGGCACTCAAATGTATGGTTTTCAGGAACATGAAATATGAGGAGAACATTCGATTTCCTTTTTTATATCTCACTATGGGTGCAACAGAGGTGGGTTATATGTCCAACATTGACATTCAAAGGGGAACAAGAGGTTTTGGAAGGAAACAACATGAAAAAAATGCACCAAACGTATGGTTTTGAGGAACATAAAATATAAGGAGAAAATTTGATTTCCCCTTTTATATGTCATTATGCCTGCGACAGAGGTGGGATCTCTGTCGAACATCGACATTCAAGAACAACAACAAGACGACATCACACTCTTGTTTCTCTGTCAAACATATCGTTTTCAAGAACAAAAAATATGAGGAGAACATTTGATTTCCTTTTTTATATCTCATTATGGTTGCAACAAAGGTGGTTTATGTGTCCAACATTGACATTCAAAGGGGAACAAGACGTTTTGGAAGGGAACAACATGAAAAAAATGCACCAAACGTATGGTTTTCAAGAACAGAAAATACGAGGAGAAAATTTGATTTCCTTTTTTTATATGTCACTATGACTGCAACAGAGGTGGGATCTTTGTCGAACAATGACGTTCAAGAACAAGACCAAGACATCATCACACTCTTGTTTCTCTGGTCGTAGTAGTCACATACGAAGATGTTCTGCAAGAGCATTTTGGCTCAGGCATTCCCAGTATTGAAAATTCTTACTTGTAAACTGAAAATAGCAAACAACGACCAACGAACAAGATTGCAACCACGACACAGAGACTTACCGGTGAATGGGGAACAACAGAAGCACAGTCCCAATCGCAGATGTAGAATCACTACCATGAAAACTACAACAACAGGTCCAACTGCGGATGCAGGACCCCAACCTTGCAAATTTGAAGAAAACAAGAGCAAGAAGAAAACAACAAACCAATGAAGAAGAACCAAGAGGTCCAACTGCAGCGCCAGGACATCAACTTTGCAAAGTTGAATCAAACAACAATAAGAAGCATCCAGTGAACCAACGAGCAATCATCAACCAACCAACTAGTAATGTTGGTGAAGAACAATATTGCCCAAATTCACTTCACACAATATTGTATCCAAAAATCGGAGGAAAATGTATTGTAACATGCCTGTTAAGTAAACATTTCAGGCTATGAGGCCTGTCAGGTAAACATTTAAGGCTGTGAGGACCGTCCAAGGGCCTCCCACTGTGTAAACATTTAAGAAATTTGTAGTTTGCACGGTTGGGATTTTGCATCCGCGATTGGAACTGCAGTTCTGTCGTTCCCCATTCACAGGTAAGTCTCAATGATCAGACTCTAGACCAGGGGTCAAAATTTAGCCCAAAAATCAAAGTGATTAGAATCGCTTCAAAACGGATAGGTGAGTAGACCTCATCCTCACGAACCCAACGCACTTTGAACGGGTTCAAATGGACATCGGATGAGTGAGATATCACACTCTGTTTGATTTGCCAAACAGGCAAAACAATTTGCTGACTATACAGTCCGTACAGGTGATGACGTGGCAAGTACTGATTGGACATGCTAATATGGAAATCTGACATGGCGCGGGCTGAGTTGGCAGTCGGTTGATAGTACATGTGGGCGAATCATTTTGAGACACGTGGCATTTTATCGGCCAATCGGGTGGTGCCACGTGGCCTAGACATGGGCTGCCACGTGGCACCATGTTTTCGTTTATGGTATTCAAAAATTTTATGGAGTTTGTGGGGTTTGAACCCCAGACCTCCCCCCCATGGTCGAAATCTTTTACAAAGGCTGACTGCCAATGCGCCACGCATTTTTTCTTAACCATTGTATGTTTTAATATATATTTCAATCTGAATGTATTGTATATTGGGAGCGGGGTCCGGGCTAGGGCTTAGCCCCAGCCCCCAGTTTAATGTGCCACCCATATGACCCTTGCCAACAAAGATTCTCACGAGAATTTTTAAATGGCCAACAACCAATGCACCCGCCACTTGTCGAGCGAACATTCAACCTTGGAACGAGGGGCCTAACATTGCATTGGGACGTGGCCATATGGCCCCCATGCACCCAACATCTCTGTGATTCAGGGGCTTAGTTCGCTAATGGTGTGACATTTTGGCACATTTTGTGGGTATGCGCATGTGTGCTGGGTTTAGGCACAAGAAACGCCCAGAAGCCAGGTTACTCACACAGGAGGTGCGAATTGGCGAACCAGAGACAACAAGCTTGAAGGAGAAAAATGGCAGGAGGCCTAACTTCTTCATCTTTTGGCCAAATGAGGTGCCGAAAAAGCCCAGCTAGGGGTTTTTGGATGTTATGAATCCATTGGAACTATTTTCAAAGGCATTTGGAGACTTCTATTGCAGGTTTTTCTACTTGGAAGTTTCATAGAGCTCTAGGGAGCTTAGGGCCACCATTGAAAGAGGTCATGCTTAGATGAGCCCAAGTCTATTTTCTGTGACTGAATAGTCATTTTTGACTAATTGTTATGCAATGAAAACATTAGGATAGGTTTCAGATGCATTTGAGGACTTTTACAGGCGGTTTTTCCACAAGGAAGCTTAGGGAAGTTCAAGGCCACATGTAGAAGAGGTCATGCCCAGATGAGCCATGGTCCGTTTTCAGAGTTCTATTAGTCATTTTTGGGGTTTTTATGTATTTTGAACCCAATGGTATAGTCAGTAAATCCATTGGAGTTGAGAAAGAAATGTAAAATAATTTTAGACAAACTAATCCCAGAGAGCCTAGTCCATTGAAGGAGGCTCGCGGAGATGTAGCCCAGTTGGGGGTGAACTCCTTTATCATGTGGTTATTATTGTGAGTTGTTGGTTATATTTTGCTGCATGTTATGTTGTTGTTGTGTTTATTTAAACGACATTAAATCTTTTAAAAACCTCACACATAAACTTTTAAAAGAAGCCTAAACTTGACACATAATTTATCTTGCACAACTAAGACATTGAGCAAGGTCCTGGAGTTTATTTTAATGGAGTAGAGGGTGTTTGCATAGCAAAACAAGTCAGCCCCCTATTTTCAGATCATTCAATTCCATGGTTGCATCCCTATTCATTGTTTGTTTTTTCCAGTTTGCAAGTAAGAATTTTCAATACTATGAATGCCTCAGTCAAAATCCTCTTGCAGAACATCTTTGTATGTGTTAAAATATTGTGTAACTGCAAATAATATTTTTATCCCCTTTTGTGGATAAAGTAAAAGATAAAATATATTTATTATTTATTAGATCAATCCCCTTCCGTGGATTGATCATGTCGGGCATTGTAATTGACTAAATCCCCTTTTGCGGATTGGTCAAACCCTAATTGTAATATGAAAAGTAAGAAGTCGGCCCCAGAAAAATTAAAGTGGTTCTAACCACCCAGATTGAGAAGTCGGCCCTGCCAGTGAAAAGACACCTTAGTTCAGCACCTGCCAGATTGTATAAATGAGAGAGGCCAATGCCTCATTTATACACTCACTCAGCTCACTCATCTAATGTGCAAGTATTGAAGGAAGTTGCAGTTACCAGTTGTCGGAAGAAGGAAGAGAGAGAGTGACACATCCTTGGGAGAGAAATTTATGTGTTGTTTGGTTCATTGTCTTGGCATTGTATTGGCTATCTATATCAAGGAAGTTTTGTTGGGTTTTCTTCCCCATGAGGGTGTCCCGGGATAAATGTTGTGTATCTTGTGATTTTGTTTCTCTCAGTGATCCTATCTACGCTATTGTTATCTAGTAAATTGAAAGGTAACCTAATATTAGCTTAAACTTTAACATGGTTTCAGAGCTAAGCTGAAGAGAGCATCTTTCACAGGAAAAAGAAAAACGCCACTGTTATCGTACAAGAAAATTAGGGCTTTTTATTGAAGAAGAATTTCAGCCCCAAAACCATCTAGAAAAGTGTGCCCTACCTCAAGGAACACTTTGGCATCTTTAGTGCACCTTTTTAGTGGCTAGATCTCCTGGAAAGTGAAACCCTAGTTTTCACAAAGTACCAGAAGTACCAAAAAACCAGAAGTACCAGAGTACCAGAAATACCAGAAAACCAGAAGTACTAGAAAACCAGAAGCACCAGTCCAGAAATCTGCAGATCGAGTTTGAGGGGGTAAAATTTGGATTTTCATAAATCTGACTATACCAGCATCCTCTCCTCAGTCCAGTGCATCTTTTGGTGAGTTCAGTTTTCAGATCCAAGAAATTTGATTTTTCTATTATTTCTATAGCCCAGAGGGCTAGGGCTTCTACTACAAGAAAGAATGGCTACCAACATGAGGGTAGAAGACAGGCTAGAAGAATCTAGAAACTTCATATCTTGGAAGCATAGGTTGCAGATGATTCTAGATGAGAATGATCTCCTAGAACATGTTATAGTGGGTGTACCAGAACCAGATGAAGAAGAGAAAAAGACCAAGCATAAGAAGAATGAAAAGAAATCGAAGAGAATTGTGTCAGATTCAGTAAAGGATCACTTGATCCCTCATATTTCCAAACTACAGACAACAAGGCAAATGTATGAAGCACTCAACAGGTTATATGAAAGCAAAGACATTAGCCATAATCTTTCCTAAAGAAATCAGCTTCGTAATATGAAGATGGAAAACTCAGAATCTGTCATATCCTATCTTATGAGATTTTCTCATATCAGAGATCAGCTTGCAGCTATTAGAAATGTCACTAGTGACAAAGAGCTTGTAACCGCAACCCTAAATGGGTTTCCAACATTTTGGATTTCTTTTGTACAAGGAGTGTGTCAAAGAAGCAAGTTACCCAAGCTTGATAAGTTATGGGCAGATTGCACACACGAAGAATCTAGACTTGCAGACCAGTAGAAGAGATTAATTGTTGATGAAGAGGAAGCTCTTACAGCTCAAAAAAACAAAAGAAGTTCCTTCAGGAAGAACAATAAAGAAGCTAACTCCATAAGAGTTCCAGATAAGAAGAAAGATGTTTCAAAGATCAGATGCTACAACTGTCAAAAGTTGGGACACTTTTCCTATGATTGTCCTCAAGGAAAAGGGAAAAGAAAGTATCAAGCACATGTGGCAGAGGAAGAGGAATCTCCTCCCTCTAAGAAATTTTTAGCAAAAATTGAGGGTTATGTACTTTAAGTTGAAGATAGTTGATCTGAAGAGAGATAGCAAATGGTGGAGTCCGTAGAGCCTCCCCACACAAAAAACAAAAGATAAGTATTCATCTTTATTTTTAGTATCTAGTTTACCTTATCATTACAAGTTAGATTTTTTGTGAGAATGTTAATTAACCTCGTTTTATTTCGGTGTCTATGCAGACTTATCAAAGAAAAGGATAAAGAAAGAGATAAAGTTAGACAACATGAGAAGGATGTATGATATGGTGACAGTCAGTAAAGACCAGACAATATCCAATATTTATATAGGAGCAGGAGGCTCCTAAAGATGCAGAACAAAAATGTTCAATATGAAGAAAAAGATGGATACTCAGATATAGTGGACGAGATGCAGGTAACTACAGGTTGCTCCAGTACCATTCTTATAGATGCAGAGGGAGCAGGTTGATCCAGTATGAAGTTAGAAAGAAAGAAATGTTCGAACTCAAGAAGGCACCCAGGATATTACAGAAGAAGAACTTCAAGGATGATGATTAGAATCTATTAGTTTGGTGCAAGAGGGAGCCATGTCTCCAAGTTCGAAATGGAGGATCGTGATTTGATGCAGTTAGGAAAGCAGATGGATGGTGCCCAACAGATGGGTAGCATGGTATTATACCATGGAAATATTTTGTACCATAAGAGATTTTCAGATCCCATAGCTAGACCTTCGTAGAGAAGGAGAAAGAGAAAATACCTTCGTAGAGAAGGAAAGAGCAATCCCACAGGTAGACCTTCATAGAGAAGGAAAAGAGAAGAGACCTTCGTAGAGAAGGGGAATGAGAAATTTGCCAAGGTTGGCCTCTGTCCAAGTGTTGAGTTTTGGATACTCTAGGGACATGCTAGAATACCCTCGTAGAGAGGGGTGTGACCACACTCGTAGAGAGGGGTGTGACCAGCCTCGTAGAGAGGAATGTGGATGTTTCTCCAAGGGGCAACGAGAAGATACTCTCCTCTGGCCAAGGATTGAGTAGCCTGGAACACAAACCTTGACCATGTGGAATGGTTAGTTGGCTCTTGAGGTTTGTGTCATGATCCTGCGTGGATCATGGAATGGGAGTCTAGTATTGCCCAGGGTAGCATCTTAGCTTCTCTAGTTCATGTGGGATGACTAGGAGTGAATCTATGGTAGTATTCCTCCCCAGTGGATGGGTGAGATAGATGACTACAAGAGAAGGGAGAACATAAAAGGAATGGAAAAACTCATAGAATATCTTTTGTGTGAAGATACAACATCTTTTGTGTGAAGATAAGACATCTTCTGTGTGAAGATTAGATATCTTTTGGGTGAAGATAAGAAAGAAGTATCTTCTACGTGAAGACGAAAGAAAGAAAGAGTATCTTATGAGTGAAGATAAAGAGAACAAAACTTCTGATGATTTATAGATATGCCAGTCAGTGATCATGATGCCAGATGACCAAGTGGATTATATTGATGCCTCCTATTATCCAGTTGATGATGTTACCTAGTTGGTGATGTTGCCCAGTTGATGATGTTATCCAGTTGATGATGTTACCCAGTGGATGTTGCTACCTAGTTGATGTTGAAATCCGGTGACCTGCAAAAGATAAAGAATATCCTTCTTGTTAAGAGGGAGTGTTAAAATATTGTGTAACTGCAAAGAATATTCTTATCCCCTTTTGTGGATAAAGTAAAAGATAAAATATATTTCTTATTGATTAGATCAATCCCCTTTTGTGGATTGATCATGTTGGGCATTGTAATTGACCAAATCCCTTTTTGCGGATTGGTAAAACCCTAATTGTAATATGCAAAGTAAGAAGTCGGCCCTGCCAGTGAAAAGACACCTCAGCTCAACACCTGCCAAATTGTATAAATAAGAGAGTCCAGTGCCTCATTTATACAGTCACTTAGCTCACTCATCTAATGCGCAAGTATTGAAGGAAGCTGCAGTTACCAGTTGCTGGAAGAAGGAAGAGAGAGAGAGGCACATCCTTGGGAGAGGAATTTCTGTGTTGTTTGGTTCATTGTCTTGGCATTGTATTGGATATCTATATTGAGGAAGTTTTGCTGGGTTTTCTTCCCCATGAGGGTTTCCCAAGATAAATGTTGTGTATCTTGTGATTGTGTTTCTCTCAGTGATCCTATCTATGCTATTATTATCTAGTAAATTGAAAGGTAACCTAATAATAGCTTAAACTTTAACAGTATGTGACTACTACGAACATAGAAACATGATTGTAATGTTGTCTTGGTCTTGTTCTTGAATGTCAATGTTCAACACAGAACCCACCTCTATCGCAGCCATAGTGACATATAGAAAAGGAAATTGAATTTTCTCCTCACATTTTCTGTTCCTGAAAACCATATGTTTGGTGCATTTTTTTCAGACTGTACCTCATATTTTTTTTCATTGTTATTTTCCAACGAATCTTGGTTTGATGTCTAAGACATGGAATTGGGCACATGTGATTGTAAGTGAACAACCTAAAAAAAAATATGCACCAAATGTATGGTTTTCAGGAACAGAAAAAATGAGGAGAAAATTTGATTTCCTTTTTTTATATGTCACTATGGTTGTGATAGAGGTGGGTTCTGTGTCAAACATTGACGTTCAAGAACAAGACCAAGACAACGTCATACTTCAGGTTCTTTGGTCATATTACTCACATACAAAGATGTTCTGCAAGAGGATTTTGACTCAGGCATTCCCAATATTGTAAATTTTTACTTGCAAACTGGAAATAGCAAACAACAAATAATGAATAGGAAAGTAAACATGCCATTAAAATCCACCCGTCAATGGGGAATGAAAAAAACGCAGTTCCAATCGCGATTGCATTATCCCAAGCGTGCAAACTACAACAACAAGTCCAACGGTGGATGCAGGACCTCAACCTTGCAAAGTTGAAGCAAACAAGAGCAATGGGAAAACAAAAAACTAGTGAACAAGCACCAAGAGTTCCAAGTGCAGATGCAAGACCTCAACTTTGCAAAGTTGAATCAAACAACAATAAGCAACATCCACCGAACCAACGAGAAAGCATCAACCAGTGAACCAGTAATGTCGTTGAAGAGCAATATTGCCCATATTCATTGCATACAACATTGTATAAAAAAAATGGGAGGAAAATGTATTGTAACAGGCCTATTAAGTAAACATTTAAGGATGTCAGGGCCGTCCAAAGGCCTCGCGCTATGTAAACATTTAAGAAAGAATGCAGTGTGGCGGGCCTGTTTACGTACGTAATAATAAAAATGCCTAGGTACTTAATAATAACAATAAATCATAATAATAATAATAATAACAATAGTTCGAACAATAAAGACAATGCAAAAAAAATTAGTCAAAGGACAAACTAATGTGAAGTCAACTAATAAAAATTTGACTCTTGATGCTCAAAACTTTGGATATCTAAACATTTTAATAAAAATAGTAAAAATTCAGAAAGACCGTAGATTATCAAAAAATTTGGATATGCTAACATATAAAACATTGGGAATAGTGAAGCTAGCAATAAGACCTCCAATCTGTTATCTAATCAGATCATGACATATATGGTATTTTTTATTATATAAAAAATAATGTTTTTAGTTCTCTAGTTCCAACAATAGAGATTATGCAAATATTTTTAGTCAAAGGACAAACTAATATGAAGTCAACGAATTATCAATCGCTATAGTCCCTCTACGCCTACGGTAGGGACTAATAATGGAATGAATGTAGGTTGTAGAGAATAAAGTTCTATTTGACAAAATAAGAAAAAGAAAAGAAAAAAGCAACAACTCCTTTTTGAGTAAGCATACCTTTTAATGATGTAAATTTATATATTTGGTAATTTGATGTAGAAAGACCATCACATGTTGACTCACACACCTAGCATATTAGCACATAGTGAGCGCTCATGAAAGTTAAAGCTTTTGTCTTGAGATTTGAGCTTGTTATCATTCACTTGAGTAGGAGATGTTTTTGTAACAAAGGCTCATAACCAACTCTTCCAAAAAATAACTTTAAAAGTGACTTGGTTGTAGTAGGTAATTCCATCCACGCTATAGAGTCTCACACCCATATGACTACCAAACAACCAGGGCTCTACAAGGTTGAAGCTCTCGCTTTGAAATTTGAATTGGTAACCATTTACTTAAGTAGGAGATGTTTTTGTAGCGAAGGCCCGTAGCCAAATCCACTAGAAAATAAATATAAAAGTATCTTGATAGTCAAAAGGAAGTCCATACACATTGTAGACTCACACACCCAACATACTAGCACACCTAGGTAAGCCAAAGTTCTCGTTTTGAGATTTGAACTTGTAACCATTCACCTAAGTAGAAGATGTTTTTGTAGCAATGACTCATCACCAAATACATCAATGAATTACTTTAAAAGTGACTCAACGGTGATAGGGAAAGCCCATCCACATTATAAACTGAAGAACCTAGTGGCTTGCCACACAACCAGTGCCTAGGGAAGTCGAAGCTCTTGTCCCAAGATTTGAACTTGTAACCATTCACTTAAGTAGGAGATGTTTTAGGGAAGGATCATAATATACTCCACCAAGAAAACACTTTAAAAATAACTTAATGGTGGCAAACTAAGCCTATCTATATTGTAGACTTGCACACCCAACAAACTAGCACAAAGTGAATGCTCAGAAAGGTCAAAACTCTTGTCCTGAGATTTAACTACTATAATAGTGGTTTCATTGTTGATATGAATGCTTTTGTTCTACAAGGATTAAAGGTTAACATATGCAAACAAATATGCACAGAGATTGTCATGTGTTTTATGGAAATCCATTTGATTAATCTGCACTAATATGTGGGAGAATTCCATTGTTTTGTGATGGAAGTCTAGTCAATCAATCTATACAAGTTGTTGTGTGTTTGTTGTAGTGTTTGAATTTAGAAGGGACAAAACAAATTAGTGAAACAGAACATGAAAATAGTTTTTTACAATTTATAAATTTCATTTAGCATTTGGTGTATTTTCTCAAGTTACTAGGAATAACTGGAATATGTCAATATTGTGTGTTTGTTGTAGTGTTTGAATTTAAAAGGGACAAAACAAATTAGTGAAACAGAACATTAAAATAGTTTTTTACAATTTATAAATTTCATTTAGCATTTGGTGTATTTTCTCAAGTTACTAGGAATCACTAGAATATGTCAATGTTGTGTGTTTGTTGTAGTGTTTGAATTTAGAAGAGACAAGACAAATTAGTGAAACAAAACATTAAAATAGTTTTTTACAATTTATAAATTTCATTTAGCATTTGGTGTATTTTCTCAACTTAATAGGAATCACTGGAATATGTCAATCTTGTAGCCAATGGACCTTCTTATTGAACTAATACAAATCTGACAAAAATTCCAAGCATAATCAAAATTTCACCGTGATTCAAATTTTGTGCATAGTGTAAAAATGCCCCTAAAATTTTTACCCAATTCTCGAATCAATCTAAATTATAAAAAAATTAATCAAAACTTTGAATTAATAAATGAAACCAAAAACCAAAAATTATTTTACAAAATTAAACAACTCCTAAATCATATAATTTACAATGCCCTATTGTTTTGGTTAACTTTTGCAACAAGACTACATTTCGCATAGAATAACAAGCTTCACAAAACCATCAAGGCACAACCTTAAAACAATAATTTAAAAGGACATTTCTATGAAATAGTCAACATTAATAAAGATTTTCAAAAACTCGTGTAAAGTTACTTTCCAAAATTCCTAAGCCTAGCCACTAGTTACCGATTCCCATCGTTAAAAAAAAAAAAATCATTTCTGAAATTTATCATATAAAAATGTATGGTATAAGTTAGTGTCCAACCCTTTACAAGTGGACATATGTAATTCTACTCACTTTCCATGACAACGTTGATATTGTATAAGGCCACTTTCCAACGTCTTCCATATATGTAATTCCGCCCAGCTTCTTTCACAACATTTATGGTTTTTATTCCCTAAAACGAGAAGGGAAATGGGTTTTATTGCCTTAAACGACAATGAGAGAGACATGAGATAACTAATCAATAGATTTCACCAATTTAGAGGTTTGTTATATCTAATTCAAAACATTTGAAAGTTGATTGAAATGGTTGCTTACCAATTTAGAGGTTTGTTAAATCTAATTCAAAACATTTGAAAGTTGATTAAAATGGCTGCTTCCGATGTCAGAAATCGATTCAAAGTCGTAAAAAAACCGTGAAATAGAATCCCTAAAAACTCTTAAAGCACCTTCCATATACTATATGAAATCATAGGCGTCAAAAATCCCTCAAACAAAGGCCTTAAAAACCCTAAAACACTTGCAATACACAATCTCAAAAATTAATTTTGAAAACACAAAGCCAAATTTTATCATATCTCAGTCCCATAAGGCCAAAGCTATAACATCAAGGTGTATACATGCAATATATCCTACTTTCTCACATAAATAATTTCTCATAAAAAAGTAAGGTGAGTTTCCCACGTAGAATTTTTCGTGGAAAAAAATAATAATTTCTCATAATTGATACCTTAATAATTGTTTTTTTAAATTGAGCCTTTATTTTATTTTTGTTATTTTTTTTAATTGAACTAATTTTAATTTTTCTTAATGTTTAATGTAATATTTTACTATTGTTATTTTTTTTAATTGAGTTCAACTTTTTTTTTAATTGAGCGGACTTTAATTTTTCTTAATGTTTAATGTAATGTTATCTAATCTAACCTAAAACTATCGTGACAATATCTCCTCCACATTGGGCCATAGAGCACCTCACTACTCTCGGTGCAATAAAAAAAATGGTGGTCAAATAATGACCAAGACATAGGAACCCACCAGAGCAAAAACCATAAGCAATTTTGAGAAGGAGAATCGAGAAATTGTATAGTTGAAGGAAAATCAGAGCAGAGAAAGGGATTTAAGAATGGAATCCTTTTCCTTCTTGTATTCCTGCAATTGGTCGAAGTAGGTGTCCCACACACAGGTCTCACAACCGCTACCACAATAGTCCCCGGGAAGAGGTTTCTCTAGAGGCAGCCATATCTTCTCCACCAAAATTTTCTCTAACTCTTCCTCCCCTTTCTTCTTTTCATATTTAGCATTTGTCTTTGCCTCTATGGGTTTCTACAAATTTTCCTTCACTTCTGTGCATCCTCCACTTACAGTCACCATGGTGAAATAGGTGAACTGAAAGGAAACACTCATTCTTGCTAAAACAACCATTGGAATATAGAAGGGGATTCTAGAAGGAGTATTACCTTCAAACAAAGATCTCTTCGAGGGAAAATTCAAGCAATTTCATGCTCGCGGAATGACCCTTTGAACATTTAAGGTATAATTCACGTTGCAAAATTGCAGGAATCAGACCTCCCTATTGCACCCACAAATAAATTTCGCTTCCATGGTTCAATGAAAAAATAGGGACCGCGAGAAAATGCAAAGTGAGGTAATCAACCTTTTTTCAAATTTAGAAATGGGCATGGATGGATAAAGGTGGGTGAGATGATCAAACTTTTTTTCAAATTTAGAAATGGGCACATATAGAGAAAGGTAGTTGCAGTATTAAATATTGCATGTAACTCACCTATGAGCCTCATGTCACCTTATGTGCTAACAATCGTTCATGTCCAGTTGTTTGGTGTAGTCCAGTCACTAGAAGATGTAGTCACGTCATTTGGTAGAGTGGAGTCGCCGAAGGATGCAACTGTTAGAATAGGTGAATGGGTGAGAGTAAAAAAATGTGCATATGCATGGTATGGATACATGGCACCCACATGGGTGCTTCATGCAGGAGTCCCAATGATTGGGCTCTTGCATGGTGCTTAATATATTCCCACGCAAAGAGCCTTGTCTATAGGTATGTTGGGGCGCTTCCAATGAAGCTCGTCCCTCCTAATCAACCAACCTACTTTCCAACTACCCCAAGGATCTGAAATATTCCAGAATGAATAAATTCAATTAATTACATTGGTTGATTTACAAAAACTATAATAATTGAGACGCAAATATCAAATTTAAAATTTGCATGAGTGCACATTATGCGATTAGAGTACTGATGGGAAATGTTTTAGCTCTTAATTTATCCACCCTCCACCCTATAAATTTTCCTCCATCCACTCTCTGACTGGAGTTTTTACAACCCCATCCCAATAAATGCACTGCGATCTCTATCAAAATGCACTTTATTTTAAAATCACTTAACAAAATATTACTCTAATAACTGTTCATATTGCATATTCCATGTACCAGATTATCCTTCAACACAATAATGAATATTTCTATTATTAGTCCATGCCCTTCGGGCTGTAGGGACTAATAGTGATCGATTTTTTTGTGTTTCATTAATATGGCATGAAAACCAAGTAATCAAACCAAAGTTTTAAGAGTTAAATGCAAATTTGAAAGTAGCATTTGGTTTTTAGGCCAAAGTTTTAACTTTGAAGCCTTATTTGGCCTCTTCCCAAGACAAACCCTAACCATATCTTACCTTAAAATCACTTTCAAATGCATATTTGATTATTAAAGTTGACGAAGTCAAGTAATGCTTGAACTAAGTCTAGCATTACTTCCTGGAATTAGATGTTAAGTCCTCTTTAACCATCTTAAAGATTGGAATGTCCATGAGCCACCTTGTCATAGGTTGCTTGTATCTGACAGTCTGCATGCTAGCGGTCTACATGCTATACATGTGTTGTGACATCTGATCCATTGCTCCTTCTTATTACCTAGTATTCCTACATACCTTTATTCATACCTAGTATTCCTACAATTTTGAGCAACCACACAACTACATGCCAAGAAAAAATGCCCCTACAACTCAATTTCCGGGTCACTTTTTCCCCGTATTATCTGTACATTTCGGAGTTTCATGTTTGTAATACAATTTCCTTTCAAATTCTTTCTCTGGATTTGAATCCCCAAGATACTATGCCGTGTCCCTTGCTTGAGATGTGTGACTGGAGCTCTGATGGAAGCTTGGAGCCACAATTTTGATGAAAGCCTGCAGATGCAAATACATAGGTATATATTCTAAGTTATCAGATATATATATTCTAAGTTACCAGAGATAGATATAATATTGGGTCCAACTTACTTCAACATCTAGTATGCAATTTAACAAAATTCATTAAAAAATTTCATTCATTTTTTTATACATAAAATTGCATTTTGTACCTGGAAAACCCTTCAGGAAAGATGAAATCTCACCTACAACGAGTCGATTTCTCCTCCTATTTTTCTCTCCTCTTATTTAACTCTAGACATTACTATTATTAATTACAACACAAAACTCAAATTCTATATCGTAAATAACATCCGCCACATCTTCTCTTTTGCAAGGAAATCTTGTGGATCTGCGAGAGATTGAGAGAGAATGAAATTCTAGGGCTCTGCCAGTCGTTTGTAGTCCTTTCAGTCTCCATCTGCGAGAAATCGAAAGTAAATGAAATATGAGGACTCTGCCAACCATTTCCAATCTCCAAGGAGGCCTCCATTGTGCTTTTAACTGATGACGATTCTTTAGACTCATCTCCTGAAGCATTTACGAACGAAAGAAAGTCTTCCTACATAGAAATGAATTAGAGAAAACAAATGTGAGTTCCATATTAATGCTAAAACCTTTGGGATAAAGCACTGAACCCTTCACCATTCAAACAAAAATCTTCATATAAAACAAGGAAGTGTGCACCAATCTACTTTTCTACATTAACCAAGTCAATACAGAATTCATGTCAAGTTCAAATATTTGTTATCGTAAAATATGTAAAACCCACGTACCAACCCGCGTGTCAGAGATTTCGATGGAGTGCTCATTTCTCATCATCTGGAAAGAAAAAAGGAAGCATTCACTTAGATGAACATTTCGTGAGTCATCGAACTATTTACTCGGAAGTCAACATCTACCCATGTAGGAATCCGAAGCCATGGCCATTCATCAATTACTATCCTGCATTTCACTCTGAAGCCGATCTAATAGCGATTGTGTATGGCATTTTTGGCTCTAAAATGGCGGTCGAAGAGAGTAAAGATCGAAGGATTTTTCCTTTTTCGTCCTATTTTTTAACTATATGCGTAAAAACTGAGAAATTTGGTCACGTTTCACAAGGAAAATAAAAGCCATGGGCTACAATGGCAGTTCTTTGGGTAAACCCTCAAAATTTAGGAACAATTCATCCACATTAAGCAGCAAACACTCCAAATTTGACAGAAGGCCAACCATTTGTGTTGTAGGAGACTACAAGAGCCCCATGCAACCATGCGAAAAGGACCTTCGAATTTTGGACCAAAAAGTGGTGGTTAAGGGGTTCTCTGATACAAATGGAAATAATGGTGTTAATATGTTGTTTTCCGAGCAAGATCAAGAGTCAATCATATTTTCAGATAACCTGTGAGCATCTCCACACCCCACCCATGGGTCAACCCCTACTCTTACCTTTTATCCATTACCAACTCTCCAAACCAACCAATTTCCCACAAAAATCTAAGTAAGGCCATAGAACCATGGTAACCCACATGGCCTTTGCGAGATCAGAGTCTGAGAACGTCAAAGCTGCAGCCACCCCCAAAGATACAAAACCAGGGTGATAAGCTCATTTCTTCTGAAGAACTCAAGTGATAAATTAATTTCACTACGTACCTCCACCTTCATACACTAGTTCCTTCCTTCAACCCTTCCTGTTTCAATTAGTTTTCTCCCACCCACTGGGTCTCCCTCCTATCGATTGATGTTGACCCTACCCTAGTGCGATAAAGCAATAGACAACCATGTCGGTTGGTCTTTCAATTCGAAAAACTTTATGATCCACTGAACGATATCCGCTATGTTTCCATGTGACCACCAGAAGACACTTTGGAGCAATAGTTCAGAGGATTTGAAGGTTTCTGATAATATGGTGAGCAATAGTTCAAAGGATCTGAAGGCTTCTCTGCACAAGGTCAAGCTTGTGCCATTTCTTTTAGAACTAGTCCATGCCCGCAGCCCTAGAGAAAATGTGTCCACCTGCAAATAACACTTCTCTTTTTCCGTGAAACCTGTGTCAGGCTACCGCTCCCAGCTTTTATCCCTTTGATGGGTTACTATCAGAGCTTCCAATTCCAGCTGACACCCTGACACATGTTGCATTGAAACAGATTACACTTGTTGGGTGGCAAGTCCATGCAATTAATACTTTTCGGAAGATACATGATTTATTAGTACACATAATTCTTGCTGCAGTAATAGATAGTAGCAAATTTTCGACGAAAAAGATGTATTACTACCATTGCCAGTGCATTTTCCTAATTTGTTTGCATGTATGTGAGGTCATTAACATATGGTTAATTTTAGCGTTAGTCATTTTGTCTTTCAATATTTAACAATTGATAATGATTTGGTTTGTTTATGTGTGCCTATTAGCCTAATTAATATGCCTTTGTTTGTTATGGATGACAAAATATCTATGACCATCTCACGAGTTGCAAATGTTTCTCGTGGCAGCCAACTTATAAGAATTGTGTTAACATTTCACCCACTATGTATCAGGGCCCACAAGCATTTGAGTATGGGCCCACTAAGATTTATTGGTATTAGTTGCATTCTCCTAGAGCTGGCGTCAAAGAGCTCATGCTTGCTAGGACCTGTCGCAAATGTTTAGATCAATGCAATAAATTGAACCTTCCCATTCACATTCATCATTACCATAGAGAAAATGATGGCGCGAACGATGCGGTCACCATTATTCATGCTAGCGCATCGCCACACAATGGCACAATTCAGAACCAGAAAGAACCACCACCAAATTTCAGAGTTTCATGTCTGTATAGGCTTATTTCTTCTTTTAATAATACTTTCTCAAATAAATTATACTTCTTTCTTCTTTCTAAGAACAATTTTTCTAATAAATTGATCTCTTGTACCTTTCCATAAAGTGTAATAAATTTACGTTTTTGGAGTTTAGGAAAATAAATAAATGATTATTCTAACTACAATAGTAAAAAAACACCTACATGTATTTCACAATTCAATGTATTAAAGGATCTACGTGGGCCCCCTGAAAATCTTGCATGTATTTTACAATTAAATGCATTAAAGGATCTCTGCAGGTACACTCAAAATACCTGCACTTATTTCACAATTCAATGCATTATGTTTACATTTTGAGCAGTGGGTATCGGTTTTATTTCCTTATGAGGACTGGCCAACTTATCAGCAAATGCTTTTTTCTACAAATTAATATTGCAACAGACCAAATACACACGATTACATGGTTAGTAATAAAGAAAATACCTAGTCAATGTTTTAGCTATGGGTTTGAGTAAGGATCAACATATGAGCTAGTTGCACCGTATACAATTTTAATAATGGTTCAAGTCTCCTTGTTAGGTTCTATTCATAATAATTATACATATATTGATGGCATAGATTTTTGTCGAAGCTTAAATGAACTTGGAATTACTATCATCAATATTTCTCAGAGTTTGCATGAGTTTTGTGGAAGTTTAAATGAAGTTGCAATTATTGCCATCAACTATCCTCAGAGTTTGCATCAATTATCTCCAACAAATCTTAAAAACACTTGCAAAATCTTGGAGAAGAATGATTTGAATATACGTTCGTTTAAGCTCCTTAGTAACAATGTTTGAATCCTTTACCAATATTTATGATTCCACAGGCTAGAGAATGAATCGAAAAATAAAATAATTTAATGCCTCTCAACTTATCTCCAATTTTTTTTTAAAAATACCTGCAAAATCTTAAAGAAATGTGAATTTAATACACATGTCGTTCACATATGCTCCCTAATAACAATGACACACATCCATTGCACTAAATCTAAAACATGTAAAGGCATTGATTTGTACACTAAATCCAATGTATGTGATCTCAAAATCTCTAAGCTACCACTTAGAGAAGGGGCTTGCTGCTCCCCTTGTTAATATAGACAAATAGCATCATAAGTCTTTATGTTTTAAGTATGGTTCATGAAGCTTTCTAGTATCAATGCAGACACATAGCATTGCAAATATTTATGTTTTTAAGTATGGAGAAAGTTTCATTGACAAAAGGCGTGGCATGCCCGATACCATAAAAGGTTGTAAATTTTGGTAACTTTTTTAATAACATTTAAAGTTAATATCTGCGGAGCACCATACCACTGACCGCGATTGTTTGTTGAAGTTTCGAAGCCTCTTTGGTTTGTTGATGCGAGTTTAAATATAAGGACAAGTTGCTTTTTGTTTTGGTAAGTGAACCCTCTATTCTAAGATGCATAGTCCTTCTACACCTACGAAGAAGGACAAAGAATAAATTAAAGATCAAACTTACATCAATAAACTTCGATAGTTTGAACCTCGAACTGTATATATTGGAATAGTGAGATTTTATATGTTGGAGTTAAACTTTACGAAAAAAAAACTAAAACGTGGCAAGGAGTTATGCAACGAGTACCGAGCTAGGTCCAAGTGGCACTCATATTTGCACAAGTATTATCATTATATGACACTAATGTGATGACAAGGAGTTCGTCCAAGTGGCATTCATCCTTATATGGCATGAACGTGACGAGGAGGAGTCATGCATGCATAGGGTAATGAGCTCTGTCCAAGTGGCATTTGGCATTCATCCTTACATGCCAAAAAGCATTGTCATTGATAATTCCCTCCATAGTTGTGACCTTGACATGCATGACCTACGAATAAGATGAGGAGAGGGGCAACCCTGTGCGTAGACTCCTCTTCCTTTGTCCCTTGGAAATATTTTTTGTTAATCAAAGATTTCACTTGCTATGCTCGAAGCAAAGGGTGGGAACAAAAACACTGCTAAAGTAGGGTAAGGTATTAAGAAAGTTTGTGTTGTTAACCTAATATTTCTTAATAATTTGTACAGTAAGCACTATTCCAAATCTACTATGAAATCACGTTCTACTTTTTGTAGGGTGTAATTACATTTATATATAATGTATATCAACTTGATAGCCATTACCTACACCACAAGTCATAATGTTATGTTGATCTTATATTGAAATTCAGAGTGACGGTAGATTATCTTACCTTTTTTCATTTCGCAGTTTAAGTAGGATATGAAGAAGGATTTCTATGCCACTTGCATTTCCTTTGATTGATAAATCAGTTATTGATTTACAATTTAGATAGATTGGCTTCGATTAGTACTAAATCAAAACCCAAATCATGTAGTTATTATTAATGTGCAAAACCACATTTAAAAATTAGAATATGCTTTAAACTCACCAAGTTTGAATGTTGAGAAATTAGTGATTTAAACATGAGGAAAATAATTTTTGAAACTTCAGTGATTAATTTTTCAATTTAGTGTAAATATGTCAGATATTTTTCTATGTGTCGCTTCTACTCGATTCAATTTACATTTTGATTTTCCATGCATATACTAGCTATCATGCATATCTTGCCAAGTGCTCTAGGCTCGAGTTTCTCCTACCAGCACCTTTTTGGTGAAATTCTGTGCAGCTGGTATTTTTCATCATCCATAATGGGATAAGTAAATTTCATCATCTACAACAGGACAAGCAAAGTACATTCAAGGCTTACTTTAGCTCAACTTAGGCTTGTTAGAGCTATTTCTAGACTATTCAGTGATCTTTGCTTTGTATTCATTTGCTCTATATTCATCATTTGTTGTTAGGTTTTAGATATTTTTCAAATTTTCTAAAAGTATAATTGCAAGCAAGGCCATGACATCTCCAATTTGGAAGCAAAACTCTATTAACCCCAGTGTTGTCATGGTGAAAAGTGATAGGATTTTTTTTCTTGGGAAGGCTTATTTGTTAGGAAGGCATGCATAAGTGAGGAGCTTGGCCTAAGGAAGGTAATTTTGATGTTTCCCTTCTCCTCTACGAGATTTTCTTTTCTATTGGTCTACCTCTTCTTATTTTAGAGGTGTCAGATCTTGGAGTGCATTGACTTATGAATGAGCATTGAGACCTCATATTTGTTATGAAATTTTTTGACACCTTGTGAAGAACTACTAACATAATTTGCTGACAACTAGATGTAAGTAATGTAATATATTTCAAAAGGCATGTTAAATGGTGGGGACTTGGTCTGTTGCAAGGATTATTGGTTAGTTGATGGCGGGCCTAGTGAATCCATTTCATAAACTTGCTTCTCGACCCATTTTAGGTATGGTAATTGTAACATAAAGTATTAACAATGTGTTATAAACATGTGACAACTTACGTAGGAACATTCTTTCTCCTAAATAATTTTGTGGTATGCTCTATTTTTCTTTAAAATACACTCAAATTTGGATTGCACGTGAAAACATTCATTTATTGAAAACATATATTTTGTTGAATTCAGACAAACCATATATATAACATTACATAAATATTCAAGCATGTTGCAAAGTGCCCTACAAAAAAAACATACATACCTCTTCCATGGGGTTGTGTGATGGCTAAGGTGAGTATGATTCCATAGAAGCCAATAAAAGGAGAGGTTCCTATTGTTGATGGTACTAATGATGAAGCCCCATTCCTGCAATGGCCCGATGGATTTTCCTCATCAATTATTCATCACACTAATTATCATATTATTAATTTATGATAGTATTTACATAGGCAATACGTAATTCCGCTATTTGCAGATTCAAAGGCTTTCCCTCAAGTGTTGTGTTATGGGAATCAGGGTGAGGAGGAGAAAGTGAGGGATGATGTATACAAAATAGTGGGAAATAACCAAAGGAAGGTGAAGATGTGGCTGCGACTAGTAAAGAAAGAAGAGCGAGATACCATGGACTATCAAGGCCAACCAGTTCACAAGGTGTGGAGTATAGAAAGAGAATATGGTGTCCTCTCCCCCGAAATGAATGAAGGTAGATATAATGTAGGTAGGGCTCTACTTATCACCTAAATACTAGATCACCGATGTTTGCATCATGGTGTAGGTGGGATATGGATGGATGGAGCAAACATTTAGTGTTAGGAAGTAATCTTAGACTTAGTTCTAGCATTACTTGACAAGGGGAAAATTACTAATGAAGTGTGTGTTTTAAGCTAAGATGTCAGTGGTTAATGTGAGGTTGTGCCTCAGGAAGAAGCCAAATACGACCTCAAACTTAAAACCTAGTCTAAAAAATGAAATGCAAATGGAAAAATAGTATGAATTTTTTAAAACCTTGGCTTAAAACAATGAAAGGTTGTTTGTTTGCGTGCAAGGTTAATACCAAAAAGGTGAATTGATCACTATAGTCCTTGCAGCTCGAAGGGTAGGGACTAATAATTATTTTGTTCACGATTAACAAGACTTTTTAAGTGGGTTAACCCCATCTTATTCTATAGGGTTAGTGATTTTACCTAAAAGGAAAGTAATAAGTACGAAGGATTTAGGCGTAAGGATATATGAACCATTCCCTGACATTGCAAGTACCTATACCAATTTCACTCAAAGTGAGTAAGTAAAATACCCTTATGCTTCTCCACCCTGATGATGTCCAAGTCTAAGCAATCTAACAACAACATTAAACTTATGATGTCATCTCCAAAGGTCTCCAATAAATTCTCCGACAAAAAAAAATACCTCATATCCTCCATTGACAAAAATAAAGTAAGAAAAGACCTCATATCCTCTTCTTCCTCCTACAAGATGCCGTGATAAATATGGATTATGTTAGGTTAAATATGGAGTAGTATAACTATTAGAATTTTTTACTCCTCCATTCGACGACCACTGCCATCCTGTGAGCCTATTTTCGATGCCCTCCTCCATCTGCTTTTCCATTTCCTTCTGTCACTCATCTCCCACCATCCGCTAGACGGTGCAATGTTGGTATGTCTCCCACTATCTACTGGACAATGCCAGATTGGTCGTGAGAGTAGGTTGACATCAATTAATGTGTTGTGCCACCCTACTCCCACCTTGCCTCACCTAACACATCTTTAGTTACTGCCGCAACATAGTCCCTCATTTTTATACTTCTTGATAAAGATGCAATGGTCAAAAATTTGTGGGTTCTGTATAGCAATATGCCAAAATATGCCACAAGGAAGAGAAGTTCAGTCTATCAATGTTTATAATGCAATGATTTTGGGATTTTTAGGGTGTACCAAGTTAGAAGCCTCTTACTCTTTCTTTTCTGTTGAAATGAATAGTAAAAACATTTTATCATCTATACAGTTGAAGCCAATTTATACATAGGAAGTGCATTGATAGCCTGAATATCAAAAACTGGAAGGCCTCATCATCTTGAGTGCCTATCTCTTTTAATTTTCTACGTGCATGTTTCCCATTATTGTTGTCTACTCTATTTTAATTTCAATATGTAGTGTTTCCCATTGTGTTTTATTTTAATTCCCAACACTGTTGTATTATATATATATATATATATATATATATATATATATATATATATATATATATATATATATATATATATATNACCTTATATTAAATCGCGAGTATATAGTTGTACTTCGTTTGGCAGCCACCTGTTCCGCCACATAGGGGAAACCAGAACAGGTGGCTCCAAGCGATGATATGTCTATCATGGTTGAAATATAGTTTACAAAAATTGTGCAAAGATCTGAAAGTTTCAACAGGAACCCTGTTCCATCTAACTAGCCTAGGGCTGGCTTTATTCAGAGCTACCATAACTAAGATAATTACACAACTGGAAAAAAGAGTGAAAATTAAATCACTATCCATTCTAAAACTGTAATTGACAAAAAAACCAGAATCGAGGGTGAGTCGCATTAAGCCATTTGGGAACTTGGATGTCCATGAGAGTTGTATGCCGGGATGAACTTCTTCTTGCAAGTGGGGAAACGTGCTTGCATTGGGGCTTTTGTGAACGCCTCTAACAACAAATCCAGTCGTTGATTGATTGTCCTTTGGCCATGCACTTGTTCGTCCTGTCGCTGTTGGATGTCGAAGAGGAGCTCAAGATGCTCCTCTGTTAGATGATAGGCATAGTGCGATCCCTCCTCTCCTTTGTTTGTGCCTGTATCTTTCACTGCAATTGGGTCCTCCCCTGCATCTGTCAATTGCCAGCTTGGAGGGATTTCCTCCTCCACGATGCATCCTCCATCCCCCCAGTAAGGCTCAATTGGGGGGGCAAGAAGGTTGGTGGCCACGGGGAGGCATGCCTCTGAGGGTGGCACTGTCATGCTCACCAAGCTCAGACCTAGTTGCGAAACTGGAGGTGGCCCTGTGTTCACCAAATTTGGGCCTGGATGCCAAACTGGAGGTGGTGCCTCTTCTTTAACAGGGTTGAGGCGCTGAGGTGTCTCTTCCTTCGAAGTGCTAGCTGGAAAATGCAGAGGTGGCGGTGGAGAGTACGTTGGGGGGGGGTGGGGTCTTCATTTTTGGAGTGCGTAGGGAAGTCTGAGTCTGGAGGGAGGGTGATGGGGTCTCCATTTTTGGAGTGTGCAGGGTCGTCTGAATGCTTCTGGTATGTCTATGGGGGTGGATAAAATGGGCAAGTAAATCTCACTAAGAGGATGTAAGTCTATTGTCTCGGGTGATGGAATTCATGTTCTTGGTGCCCCGCCTGGGCTTTCCTCGCTCTCGGGGCATGGTGGGAAGAACCAGGGGGTGGGGGGGATGCGAGGGTGTTGTGGGGGAGTGGTAGTGGCCAAAGGAAGCCAGTAGGATGCACAAAGTCCAAGCTATGAAGCCAAGAGGGCCGAGGAGCACTGTGCAATGATCGTAACAGGCAAAAAACAAGAAGAAATGCGCGCAATGGTTACCTTTAACGCTGCTGGGAGCCATTGAAGCCTCTCCCATCACCATTTAAGGATGACAGGACTGATACAGGCGACTAGTACTGGTGGCCTGGCTGGATCGCTCGTCCGAGAGCTCCGCCAAGTGCATTGAATTAACTCCCCTCATGGTGTGTGCCATGGGGAGTAAATACGTCGGGGGTGGCGGCTTGGGACAATAACTCCCCCCACCATCTGTCACTGCCATTTGTTCCCCTCCTCTTGCTAAGTGTCACCCCATCCAGGTGAAAACTATTGTATTATATTGAGAGCACGTTGTATTTTTGATAAATAGTTACATTATATTTTAATTTAAACAAGATTTAGTTAATTAAATTTTTATATTCTCAAAAAGTTTATGATTGTAAACTGTTGTTATAGTTGTTTAATTTTTGGAATGTTAATTTTTCTCCTATACAACAATGGTTTTGAGTCGTTGAGTTACAACCAATTTTCACTATTGTTTTGTATTCAACAAGGAGGAAGAAAATAAAATTGAATCCAGTTGGTGTGGCCCTTTTGTCCAATGTTCTTAGTCATAACAGTTAGAAGAAAACTATTGATAAATTCTAAATCCCTAGGGTACTGGTGAACAATGTAGTTCCTATGGCCTACATTCTGTCGGGGGTCTAATCATAAAAGAATTCTAACTTTCTCACTTCAACAAAGGCATGTGCTATTCCCATAAGCAATAACTGACGAAGCAAGAGAAAGATGCTCTTGGGGGGTTATTGCCTTTTGGTTTCCTTGAAGCTCATGTGATTTCGATGATCAAAACTCTGCTCTGCTAGATTTTGATTATGGAGACCATGGTTACCATGAGTAGAAGGTGGAAGGCTAGCCCAATACCCGTCCTTTATAGGATTGTTGTGCCTCTAGGATTTCACGTTCTAAAATCTCATACTATGATTTTGATGGATACCAGGATTCACATGGTGACGATGATGTGAGTCTGTCTAGAGATCTCAAAGTGAAAACCCATATGCATGTTCAGTCTTGTTCCCTGCTTTACCAAAAATGTGTTTAGCTGGGATATCATGGCGTTAGGCATGAACGTGGGAAACCAAATTGGTCGCATTTTTATCCTTGGTTTTGTTTCTTGAACCTTCTACTTGGGTTATTAGACACAACTTCTATGCATTGGTTGAGTTGTTCTTTGTTGTTTTTGTCCAGAAATCAAGAAAACAAAAAGGAAAATTATGTTATGGCATATTGTAGTTAAGCTTTGAATTGAAATTTAGCTCATCTACACATTGTTAGATTTGGAATTCTTAGTTTTCAATGTTGTTCAAAACATTTTTCTTTCCTCTTTAAAATAAATTATGTTTAGTAAAGATTTTGGGATGTTTACAATGATAAAAATATAACTTTTTATAAAAATACAGACCGACAAGTTTGATCTCCGATTCCAACCTACAAGCTATCATGCAAATTGGTTTGCGAAATCTTTAAGCTACATAAGAGAAAACAAGTCCGTGCAGAATCATGCAAAACTCAAAAGAGAGAAAATGAGCCGCTTCAAAACCATTCAACGAAATAAAATACATAAGAAAAACCTCATTCATAATTGTTGTAGTGAGAGGAACTCTATTGCAAGGGGTGGGAGATCTTGTCTATACGAGGATGAGCAACTAACAATTTGAAAAAGGCCAATGAAAAAAAAAGTCTCTCTCTTACAATTTGTAAAAGTTGATGCTAGAGAGATGGAAAAGAGTCTAGATTTGTTTTCATTGACTTTTTAAAACATTTATGACTATTTCAACATATTTGATCTTGTCTATACGAGGATGACCAACTAACAATTTGAAAAAGGCCAATGAAAAAAAAGAGTCTATCTCTCTTACAATTTGTAAAAGTTGATGCTAGAGAGATGRAAAAGAGTCYAGATTTGTTTTCATCGACTTTTTAAAACATTTATGACTATTTTAACATATWTGATCTTGTCTATAYGAGGATGAGCAACTAACAATTTGAAAAAGGCCAATGAAAAAAAAAMGTCTATCTCTCTTACAATTTGTAAAAGTTGATGCTAGAGAGATGGAAAAGAGTCCAGATTTGTTTTCATCGACTTTTTAAAACATTTATGACTATTTTAACATATTTGATCTTGTCTATACGAGGATGAGCAACTAACAATTTGAAAAAGGCCAATGAAAAAAAGAAGTCTATCTATCTTACAATTTGTAAAAGTTGATGCTAGAGAGATGGAAAAGAGTCCAGATTTGTTTTCATAGACTTTTTAAAACATTTATGGCTATTTTAACATATTTGATCTTGTCTATACGAGGATGAGAAACTAACAATTTGAAAAAGGCCAATGAAAAAAAAAACTCTATCTCTCTTACAATTTGTAAAAGTTGATGCTAGAGAGATGGAAAAGAGTCCAGATTTGTTTTCATCGACTTTTTAAAACATTTATGACTATTTTAACATATTTGATCTTGTCTATACGAGGATGAGAAACTAACAATTTGAAAAAGGCCAATGAAAAAAAAGAGTCTTTCTCTCTTACAATTTGTAAAAGTTGATGCTAGAGAGATGGAAAAGAGTCCATATTTGTTTTCATCGACTTTTTAAAACATTTATGACTATTTTAACATATTTGATCTTGTCTATACGAGGACGAGCAACTAACAATTTGAAAAAGGCCAACGAAAAAAAAGTCTATCTCTCTTACAATTTGTAAAAGTTGATGCTAGAGAGATGGAAAAGAGTCCAGATTTGTTTTCATCGACTTTTTAAAACATTTATGACTATTTTAACATATTTGATCTTGTCTATACGAGGATGAGCAACTAACAATTTGAAAAAGACCAATGAAAAAAAAAGGCTTATCTCTCTTACAATTTGTAAAGTTGATGCTAGAGAGATGGAAAAGAGTCCATATTTGTTTTCATCGACTTTTTAAAACATTTATGACTATTTTAACATATTTGATCTTGTCTATACAAGGATGAGAAACTAACAATTTGAAAAAGGCCAATGAAAAAAAGAAGTCTATCTCTCTTACAATTTGTAAAAGTTGATGCTAGCGAGATGGAAAAGAGTCCAGATTTGTTTTCATTGACTTTTTAAAACATTTATGACTATTTTAACATATTTTAAAACATCGACTTTTTAAAACATTTATGACTATTTTAACATATTTTAAGTTAAAACAAAATTTATTAAAAAAATAATTATGTAAAAAACTAAAATAAATATAAAATTTATTAAAAATAAATAATTATGTAAAAAAATAAAATATATATATATATATATATATAATTTATTAAAAAATATATAACTATGTAAAAAAATAAAATAAATATAAAATTTATTAAATAAGAGATAATTATGCAAAGACAAATAAAAGATTGATAACAAATAAATTAAATATAAATAAATTATTTATACATATTTAAACAATGAGGATAGAGTTATGGGACTCTCCAAAAAATTAAGGTTATTATGCTTAATATAGTTTAGATAAAGGTAATATATATTGAAAATGAAGAACACCAAAATCATGATGGTAAATTATAAAATTTAAACAATGTTAAATAAAATTAGTTTTAAGAATTTTATGCTTAATAGTTTGGAAGTTATTTTTATATGAAAACTAATATAAATAGAAAAAAAAAATGAAAATCATAATAAATAAAACACAAATTAAATATATTTAATAAAATTTAAACTAAAATGAATAGAATGATAAAAAAATAAAATAAACTCACTAGATACTATGAGAAAAATGTCATCTCATGAATTGTAATTGCATATACCATAATAATTATAAATAGATACTATGAGAAAATATAAATACCCCATCCATAATTTATAACAATATATAATATTAAAAATTATTTTAGATTTAAAAAAAATATAAATACTAATATATTATAGTAATTTCTAAAAATATATAATATTAATTTTTTTTAAGTAAGTTATTCTATTGTATTATAAATAGAATATATAAAAACTTACAGGCTTGTGAGATTGGCCATATCTGTCTAAAGCAATTCCTTAACTAGCTAGAGAGTTTACTAACCGATCCAAAGGGAAATTGTGCCAGTTTGATATATTAGTAATATAGAAACCATAATATGTCCAAAAACCACTTAAGTACTCCACTTCTCTCAAATGACAAAAAAACTTTACTATAAAATGATTAAACCCAACTGAAGATGACAAGAACAAAAGGAAAAACCAACCATAGCCTTCATGTTGGAGGAACCAGAGTGCAGGTCTGAGAAGGCCTCTCTTTTATCACCCCAGGGAGGTGACCTGAGAAGTGGATGTCATGCCCTCATGCTGCAATTGAATGATTCCACGTTTCTTTTGTACTAACCATGAGACAAGAGTGAACAACATTCTAATTTGTTTTTGTAGTGCATCTAACTGCAACTAAAATTCCTTGCAGTTGGGATCCTTTTCTTTCATGCTTAGGGTTACGAAGGCTTAGGTATGTGTTGATTACTTGGGGCGACCCAGGTTCTGATCTCAAACAGGTTTCCAACAAAACCCTCAAAACTATCAGCCCTTCTGGTAACCGAGAAGGAAACATTGCACACATAGTGCACAACATAGTCTCACCCAAGATAACTTTTATGGGGGACTACAATACTCAATTGTTTGCAGTCTAGGAATGAGTGGGGATTGTGGTTGGCTTATTTTCCTTATACATTATCATCATTAATCACTCATCTACTTATATGATTCATTCATCTTTAAACCTATGCATGCATGATGTTATAACTAGTTTTGATCATTCATTCTTGAGCTAATGATTGACATAATAGTAAAAGAATTCATTAACAATCACATAGAACACACGATTTATTGTTGTTCACCCCCTCTTGAGGGTATGTCCACAAAGATCTGGCTTCTCTGCTCTTTTATTTATTCTGTTGCAAAATCTTGCGTTGCGTGCATTACATATTCAATATTACAATCAAAATGAGGGTAAGTACCATTTGGGAGACTGACTAGATCACACCAGGCTCCTCAGCATGTGACCTAACCCTTAAAGACTAGCTTAATTCACTCTACCACAAAATTTATTACAATCAATGGCTTCACAACCAACTAACTCTCAATAATCAATTGATCGACCTCGACCTAAACCTACTAGGTCCTTATTTGTACTACTTTATAGGCTTATAGCCGTAAAAATCTTTGTCAAAAAACCTAACCCTAGCATAGTTAGGCATGTATGCATGCACGCCACGTTTCTTTTCCTCCTGCATGCTACTTTTCCTTCTTTTTCCGCATGCATCTTTCTTGCCACATGTTGCGCACGCTCCAAAAATAGATCTTTCTCTCCAAAAATGGGCCTATTCCCAAAACAGATCTTTCTCCCCAAAATAGGCCTGCGCCCAAAATAAACTTTCTTCCCACAATAGGCTTGAGCCCAAAATAGATTTTCTTCCCACAATAGGTCTGCATCAACAGGCCCCCAACACTGACATGTGGCTCGTCCCGAGCCACTCAGGTGGTGCACACTCCCTGTACAACCTTCTCCAATATGTGGAACTTCTCTGCTAGTTCCTTCCCTTTTTCTTTCACCTGCACAAATTTATCTGTTAGCGCCTCAACCATCTGCATTGTAATATGTTCTTGTAGCAATGTTGCACTTTATGAATGTGCCTGCACCATCCTTGTCTTCTCTTCCTCCAGCTCCGCAATTATCTGTGTTGTTTGTTCCTGGAGGGGCTCTAACTGGGCTTGTATTTCTTGCTTATTAATCTACGTTGTCTTTAACTCTGTATGCAGGGTCTTCATCTCCTGGATGCCTTTCAAACGCTCGGTAATGCTCATGGTTTTATGTCTCTGCTTCAACTCCTGCATGGAAGCATTGATTTTATCCTCTTGTTGGTCCAACGGTTGGACCTTTTCATCCTCTTCCAAAGTGGTCCAAATATGCATAGCTCTATCAAATAGTTCTGTGATTTCCTTTGCTTCCCTTTCCACTTCCTCTATCTATAGTGCGGTTTTCTGTTCTCTTTTCTCTTGAACCTCAAGAGGAGTTGTAGGATTAAGTTTTTCTTTCAGCTCCTTAATTTCCTGCCTATATCCTTCAATTGTCTGTGCAATGATCTTTATCTTTTCATCTGCGCTATTATCTAGTGCTTGCGCGTTATCTGGAATATGGTCGTATACCGTTGTTAGCCCCTGCTCTAGCTTTTCAACACGTTCTTTTTTCTCTTCCTTATCTGAGTTCAACTAGTCGCAGGCAATCTATACCATCTCTGCGACTCCCCTACCAACCTCTAAGTTAGTGGCATCCGAGCGGGCTCTAAATTTTACTTCTTGCATTATACTAGCCTGGAGTCTATATAGTGCCTTTGTGGGTATCTGCGCCATCACTACCTCAAAGTGGTCAACATCTCCCATGGGTTTCTATGCGGTCCCTTGATCCATTATGACCATCTATCGTGTGACTGTGAATGTATCCCTACCCTACACTACTATATGAACTGTCTCATCTCCTTCTTTATGCACAAGGGGTCGTTGTGTCTTTTCATGTTGCTACAACGTGGCCTGCAGTATTGCATGAATTTGTAACTATTGTAGAGTTTCATGTACTTCTATGAGTTTGGACATGATCTCTTCTCTCTGTGCTTTTGCAGTGCAGACCACTTCTTCACCCCTGTCCTAGACCTTGGACACCACAAACTCAACATCATCCTCTGTTAAGGTGATGACTGGGTCCTTCTTGGTGTACTTCATCTTTTTGCGCGTCTCCTCTACCTGCGCTATCATCCTTTTTCTCTATGAGGAATGCGCCACACTTATTGTCACCTGTGCCATTTCCTTGCCATCCTGAGATGTGTCCCCCTTCTTGGCATCCTGTTGAATTTCTATCATGGGCATCATTGTTGTCCTCCTTGGTCTCTTTGGCACTGTGTTGCTTCTCGACGCTTGAGTGTGTGTTGCAACCTTCCTAGTGTTAGTAGCTAGGCTGTTTAAATTTGTTGAAGGACCTACTTCATCTTGCCCCTTAGGTTTGGTTGATTGCATTGCAGCTGGCCTTGTTGTTGGTTTTGCTACTGGAATTTTCCACTGTGTAGTCTAGTCTTTGATTATCCAGTTAATATCTTCCCTTGTGATGCATTATTGCATCTCCAACCATTCCTTCTTTGGATCCCTTGTGGCCTGGATCCACATATGGTTCCTGGATGCCTTAATCATGGTTATCCCTTCATTTTCCTGGATCACTTCCATAGGAATGTGCCACACATTGGTTGTGTGTTGTTGTATTTCTTTTGGTAGCATAGCGAACACCGTGTTATTCTCTTGCTGATTTTTTTTGTCCTTGGCCTGCCAGAGGGATTCATATATGGCTATGTATCACTTCCCTTTCCTATCCAAAAAGGCTAAAAAATTTGGCTCTTGCCATCCTACCAAATCTATGAGGATAATGAGCCAAGAATAATGAAACTCAGTTCCATTATCTCGCGCATCTCTGCAATCGATCAATAATTGGTTCAACAGGTACGATGCCCAACTAAAAATTACTCCTTTCACGCACTGCGCGACAACTGCGATGACTCCTGCTGGAGCCTCCTCTTTTCTACACTTCCTCAGCAGCTTGCAAGCCATGAGCTTGCTGGCGAACCTTTTCGCGTTATCGTCGATATCTCTAAGAACAATGCCCCTATTTCCTCTGCTGGTACCAAATCGTACCTTGCCTAGCTCGATGATCTCCTTCTTACACGCTTTATTGTCCAAGTATTTGTCTGGCTGTGCGCCCACTATGGGTAATCCCATAATTTTGGTGATCAATGCCACATCGAGATATATTGGCCTATCCATTCAAAGAATTATTCCATGTACCCAGGCTAGCAATTGTTTGATGCAAAGCCCAACATTTTTACCATGCCTGAAGTGCAGTATGTCTAGGAGGTTCATTATCTCGGAGTTGTAGAGCCATGTTATCCATTGTGCGGGTTCCATGATTGGTTTTCCTAGGGGTCCAATTTCCCATGTGTTCCCTAAGTAGGATTCCTCGGCCAAGTCTGGGAATTTTGTTGCATTGCGCACAACGTGGTCCGAGTAACTTAGTTTAGGTACTTTTCTGAGCATGTCCTCCACAGTGACCACTACGTCTGGGAGGTAGGGAAGTGTAATTTCTGTGGCATCCTGTGCCTTTCTTTCTACCTGATGGAAGATGGCCCTGCTTCTATTTTTTATGTTTCATCTTCTTCCCCCTCGGATTGTGGATGGTTGGTGATGTCCTTAACCATCACTTCCTCTTCGTCGCGGCCTTGTTGTTGACCCTTCATTTGATTGGGTTTAGCTGGTGTTTCGAGATTATGGTTTGTAATACCATTTCGAGTCCTGAAACTCTGACCTACTTCCCCTTGTGTAGTTGTCGATGTTTCCTCCTCAAACCTTGTTGGGTTGAGTGACTCTATCTTGGAAGTGGTGACATCTTCAAGTTCGACGACATTCTCGAACTCCACCATCCTTTCCTTCCTCCTTTTTCCCTATCGAGTAACCTATACATACTGCCCTGGAGTGCCAAACTTTGGTGATGTCATGTTGTATGTGATTTGAATGATTTCTCTCTTCTTTTCACAATTACACTTAGGGCACACACTTCTATCTCGCTCTATGCTAAAAAATCACTAAGTGTCGAGCTAACACACGCTTTCCGCACTTTATAGACCCGATCATAATTGTTTTTCACTTTTTTCGCGCACTTGCGCCGAGTCCAATTTTTCCTATGCGTTGTCTTTCTATGTTGTCGTAGTAATTGTTGCGCGTGACTTTTTCCCACTTTCATGTTGTTCAACCAACTTCTGCCTCTTTTTGTATTTTTCTTCTTTTTGTATTTTTGTATTCCTTTTTCTAATTTTTCTCCTTTTTATTTCTTTTTATCAGTTTATTTTCCTAATATCTACTATAGTACATTATAAACACAAATTTCTTATTGCACTGCAATTTTTAAGAGTTAATAGGTCGACTGTCCCGGTACAGCTTCAGTCGACTGTCGTTGACCATTCCTTTTAGTTCTATTCCTCCCAAATCCTTTAGTTGCACAGATCCCCCATATGTGACATTCTTTACTTCATATGGTCATATCCAATGAATTCTAAACTTACCAGGGTGTTGCGAAAAATTGTTGTCATAGAGAAGAACTAGGTCTCCCTCCTTAAAGCTCTTCTTTTTAATGTGTTTGTCATGCCAGAATTTGTCCCTTGCTTTTTGTACTTCTTGGTGAAATGCTTCCATAATCATGCTGTCTTTCATTTCCATTAGTTGACTTAACCTCTCATGTGTCGCGCCTCGTTCTAACATATTTGTATTTGATGCTATGTGCAGACTAGGTACCAGAAAGTCTAAAGGCACCACTGCTTCCTGTCCATACACCAATTTGAATGGTGTCTATCCTGTCAACTTTTTGCATGTGGTCCTGTATACCCATAGTACTAATGTTATTTTCAAGTCCTAATCATTTGTGTTAACATTGTAGATCTTAGTCAATACATTTTCCAAAATCTTATTGGAAGCTTATACTGTCCCATTTGCTTGAGGATGATATGGTGTACTCTTCTAGTGATAGACTTGAAACTCCTCAGTCATATCCTTGATGGCACTATTAATAAAATGAGTTCCTTGGTCACTCATCAAAATCATGGGACATCCAAATATGGTGATCACCTTCTCAATTAAGAAGTGTGATGTTGTTTATGTGCTACAATATTTGACGGGTGTTGCTTCTGTCTATTTGGTTAAGTATTCGGTTGCAATAATGATATATGTAGCTCCTGACCTTCTTGTTGGTGGATTAATAGGTCCGACAAAATCTATTTCCCATTTGTCAAATACCTGCAGATCTACTTGTGGTATTAGGGGCATCTCATCCCTATTGTTGGGTTTTCCAACCCTGTGACAGACATCACAGTTCTGGCAATATTCCTTGGAATATTTATGAATTGTTGGCCACCATAGTCCTGTGCACAATACCTTATGCGTGGTATCTTTTCTTGCATAGTGTCCTCTAACTATACCTTCATGAGTTTCTTGTAAAACCTTGGGTTGTTCATGTTCTAATACACACATTCTCAAAATGTTGTCTTCGCCCATCTTCTATAAATGACCTACAATGAGTTGATAGTCTACAGCTCTGACTACAGGGTATTTCTTCTACACAGTACTAAACTCCTGTGGCGCAACTCCTGTACTTTAGTATTTAATGATATCAACAAAGTGTTCATCAAATACATGTACTGAAAATAAATGTGCATTAGGGAAGTTGTCTTCCAAGTTAGTAGGTTATTCTCCATTGGTTACCCTTGGAAGGAAATCAGGTCCTGCATTCAACTTCCCTAGTTTGACTATTACTTCAAAATTGAATTCTTGGAATAATAAAAACCATCTACAGATCCTCCACCCCAACACAGGCTTGTTGACTAGATATTTGAGGGTAGAATGATCTGTGAACATTTTAAAGTGTTTACCCAATAAATAGTGCTTGAATTTCTGAAGTGCATATACCATGGCTAGGCCTTCTCTTTCTGTGGTGTTGTAATTCTACTCTGATTCTGACAACTTCATGCTTTCAAAAGCTATAGGATGGTCTAAGTCCCATGCTCCTGGCTACGCCATAATTGATCCAAGTGCTATAGCTGATGCATCTACATGCACATGAAATGTCTTTTCCCAATCTAGAAATACTAATATAGGTGTTGTCGCCATCTTTTCCTTTAGAGTGTCCAATCCGTACTGACAATCCTCATTCCACTAAAATATGGTGTCCTTATTTAACAATTTTTCCATTGGTGCAATAATATGTGCACACCCCTTTATAAACTTCATGTAGTAGCCTGTATGTCCCAGTGTGTCTCTTAACTGGCCCACTGACTTTGGTAGTGGTAAATTCACAATGACTGCAATCTTAACAGGGTCAACCATTAAGCCATGTTTGCACACTATATGTCCCAACAATATCCCAAAACGTGTACCCAAAATGCATTTCTTGATGTTTAATGATATCTGAAATTGTCTGCATCTTTCCAACATTAGTCTTAAAACTTCTACATGGTATTTCAAAAGACTATACACAATCCAGTCATCCAGATACACTTCTAGAAACTTATGTATGAATTCCTTAAAAGTAGCTATGAATACCTTTGAAAATATAGTTGGTGCATTCTTCAATCCAAAGGGCATGACTGTATATTGGTAGGATCCCCATTCTATAGAAAAAATAGTCTTATACCTATCTTTTGGAGCTATTGTGATCTGATGGTAACCTAAGAATCCATCTGTGAATGAATATGTGTCCTGGCCTCCCACATTATCCAAGACCTCATCTATAAAAGGGGTAGGAAAAGGGTCATGTAATCAAGCATTATTGAGTTTTCTCAAATCTAAACAAATCCTTATCCCCCTTTTCTTCTTTTCCTGGACTACCATGGGACTGATCCATTCAAATTCCTCTACTAGTTCTATAATGCTAGCTTCCAACATTCGGCCAATTTCTTCTTTCACTTTCTGCTTATACACTAGATTCAGCATGTAAGGTCTTTGTTTGACGAGTCTAGCCTCGGGTTTGAGGGGTATCTTCATCTCACCTAGCTCCCCTACTATGCCTTTCATCTCTATAAAGGTTGTTTGAAATAGGTCAATGTATTCACATAGTAACTCTGTTATCCTTTCTAGTGTTTTCTCATCCCAGTAGTCTCCAATACTTTCCATTTTAGAATTTTCGTTCATCTCAATGTTGACTTTATTGACTTTGATAGGTGCAACAAATGCATCTGACTCCATAGATGGAACTTCCATCTCTCTCTCTCCTTCAATCTCGGTGATTTGAATTTTGTGTAGATCCTCTTCATCTAGTGCTTCCTCCTCGACATGATAACATGAGAGTAACTCTTTGAATGTCTGTTTGTTTTGCTATTGTTATTTTGTTATGATTTCAGCCTCTGGTTCATCAAAAAATATCACTCCCCTTATTAGCTTCAATGCTGAATCAATGTTGGGGTTTTCATGCTCGAACGAAAAGGTTACTATCAAATCCTACTATAATCTTGTCCATTCTGTAGTGCATCTGCGCATCTCCTGGTCTATGTACTAGTTCCCTGGGATCCCTTCCAATGTATGAATAAAGTGATGAGGCCATTCCTCCGGTGGTTTCATCCTCCATTGTGTTATGCACTTTTCCAAGTGTTTAATTGGTGTTCCTCACCCATCAAACTTCTACACTTTATTGCTCCCCTGTTCTATGCCAAATCTAATGCACAGTAGTCGTTTACACTGATACCAGTCCTGAATTGTTTCTTTGTGCACACATCACCATCTTTCAAGTGTTTCCTTGAGTGAAATATCTAGGGCTAAGAGCCTATGATTTTCCAAAACCTTCTCCTTTGAGTCTTAAGTATGAGATATTTGAAATTGATCTATCAAAGTCTCTTTTGATCTTAAAAGTAATACTCTTTTAAAATTCGTTGATATGATCAAATCATTCTCTTTTATTTCTTATGAAGAAGATATGGATGCATTTATATGTGATTAAGAAAAATGTATTTTTGATGTTGATCACTAAGAAATTTTGATGCCGAATCCCTCCTTCAATATTTTCTATTGTTAAAAGACTTCTTGTTTCACAAAAAGATCAGATCAGGTTATTGAAGAACCATTTTATTGAACAAATTCAAGAAATAAATATCTAGGGTTTTCTACCTAAGCATTCTCCTAATCCAATATATCACATATATGTCTTTCACCCAAAGAGGATTACCACCTCTATTAAAACCGTAGGGGGATTCATATCCTCATGAGGTTGTCGTTTCGATCTTAAAAGATTCAAATGTCAACAATCCTCTTAGAATTTGGATGGATAATGATAACCTAAAATGATAAATGATATCTCAATATGAGATGAAACTCTAGAAATGGTTGAGATGGAATTTTGGATCACCACTGGAACCCATATGCACTTGGATTTATGATTTATATTATAGACTAATTTGTTGTTCTCCTTGGAACATGAACCTAAACAACTGTAGGGGATGGGGAGACTCCATATATCGGGTCAAAGATGGATACATTTCCTTACTAGCCTCCCTCCTAATGCCTCAACATTCCCCTCTTTGGATGCATGTATGGAATAGTGACAAGCTCCCTAATATCAATTCCTTCTAATGGATCATGACCCATGGAAAAAAACTACTAAATAAAAATCAAAGGAAAAGAAGAATCCAGGGTCACTCTAGATGTGAATTGTGTGGTACAATAGAAGAAACACTACAACTTCAATCTTTGAGTACAATGTTTCTAAAGAAGTCTGGCTTTATACTTTTATAGGGATAATCCATTGAGTGCATTTACCAACCTCATGGGTTGATCTATTTACATTATGGAGTCGAAATTACCAAGGGACTTTTAAAAATAAGAAAATCTTTAAAAGAGTGTGGTCTACATTCCCAAAATTCATCTGCTCGAAACTATGGTTAGCCAAAAATAAGGTGATATTTAACGATGTTTAGGAAAAGGAGGCAGTTATTATATCCAAATCCAAATCCATTCTTTCAGAGAATCTCAAAACTAAAATTAAACTTGAAGATCAAGTATTGGAAAATGTGGAAGAGCTTTGGATAAAATAGTTCAACTTGGGTCCATATATATCTTCTTATGTCACTGTCCAACACATTGGTTGCACCAAGTGGCAAGTGAGAATGGAGAGAAAAGAATTTATAGTTTAGGAATTGCAAAAAGTATGCTTCTCTATTTTCTTTAATGGGGCCTCAAGAATAACCCAGAGGAGGAAAGAGTGGGGTGGGTGTCTCCATGATCCCAGAGGAAATTCACTAATATCGTATGCCTAGGGATAAGGTAACATATCCATCAACTTAGCTAAGGCTTATGCTCTATGGAGTGGTCTAAATTTATTTAAGGAAGAAAATATTGGAGCTATTTTAGTCTTTGAGGATTCAATTATTATCATAAAATTGTTGATTAGAAAATCTTCTCTTGAAGGATCCAAGTTAAAAGAAAATCATCTCCAAAATCAAGTAGGATCTAAGATATTTCGATAGAAACTCCTTTTTTCCATATTAAGAGGGACTTAAATGAGGAAGTAGAATCATGGACCAAGAAAGAGATAGAACTAAGGCTTGGAATTTTTCTTAAAATAGGGTCCCAAACGATGCAATTATCCCCTAAGTCTTGGATTAAGTGGTCTCAATCTCATTTAGTATCAAAATGATTAAACAATTAATTGTGATTTGAAATGTCTTGAGATAGGATATTTGAGGATATTTATCACCCTTCTCTTCATGTGATTTCATCAAACATTCATGGCTATTAAATGTTATTCTTTGGTACATTTCTAGTGGGATAATGGGTGGGATATGGAACGTGTGATGGTGTATAGCAGGTTGGTTTACCCATGCACCTAGATATTTGGTAAGTACCATGCTTAGCATTGTAAACTATGTTGGTTTATTTTTTCTTTGGATATGTTTGGGAAAGGGGTAGAAACTGTAACGAAACAAATGGATAGTTCTGCAGATAACCGAAGAGGGTATAAATTTTTTGAATATAGAGGTGGTGTCTAAAGACATTGTTACAACACTTAATCATAGTGCATTGTAATCAAAAAATCAAAATTCATATTAGACCTTGATATCTCCATATGATATCACTTCGATCATTTTATGATAATGACCCAAGGGGTCTACTATTTATAGCTTCAATATCTAACCAACTTCCATGAAATCAGGAAGATCTTGTCCACACATAACCATCGGTTGTTAGGGTTGAATCTATAGAATCCATGCATTCTAGTTGCCTTGATAAGGATGGTCAACTTGACCATCCATGCGTCCAACTCATAGTTGGTTGTTGGGCTAGTTGATCCATCATCTGATTACCTTTAACTATTGGTCGAATATCCAAATGATAAGATATACTCACAGGTGAAATATAACTTAAACTTGCATCGAGATCTATTAAAATAGATACAAGTTTTTGGTTAATCATAACTTATATCTCCACCATGGAAGGTTGATGATCAAGACGCCGATTTTCCAGGGCAACATTGATCTTGTGAGTGCATCTAGTGATATCATAAGAGGTAGTATACAAATTTCTATTACAGGGTATATGTTGTGGCAACGATAACACATAAAAATGAAAAACCCTTTAATAGTTTATAGATAGGGTTGAATTTCAAAAAAAAAGAAAAAGAATAGGGTTTTTAAAACCAAAGTAGCCTTAGTTCGTCAGACTTTATAGTCCTGACTTCATTGTCAAATATCAAACATAAAATTCAAGAATGGTATTAACAGTAACCCAAAATGCTTGATTCGACCTTGGAGTCGAGTTGGACATTCTCTAGCTAAATCATAAATGAGACTGATAGGAATATTATTGACCTCAAGACGTGAGACTGTGAGCCTATACAAATATATTCATGCATGAAGATAATTGAAAAACTAGTGTATATAATTGCAACACAACTTGTTTAACAAATTTACAGAGAGGATTTGTGTTACGACTTGA
>ML813391.1:75778-86903 GCA_009831015.1 Picea engelmannii | reverse complement strand
TTCAAAGTCCCGGCTTAGAGTTTAATGCGGGTAGACTATATAGTCTACCACTTAGCATAATATCCAAGTACATGCTAGTTTCTAATGACCTGCAAAACCCATAACAAAAAACTTCTGGAGCACATTACAAGTATAATGACATGGAGAGATACGTAGCTATCAAGGAAAACAAAACATGTGTTACTTGGTAAGGGAGTTGCAAACTTGTCTTTGCAAAGAAAAATGCATGTGTCAATACCCATAATTTTGTACACTATTATTTTTGGTATGAATAGAAACCCTACAAAAAGATTCACCACTATTTGATCTAGGTGAAGTTGAACAAATGTTGAAGTAACCAGAAATGAATACATGTACAAGGTCGAAGCTCTTTGGGCTCTGGCTATGATGAAAACAAATTGATAGAGTGACCGCAAAAATTGGGGTTATGATCCATTAATTTGGTTTGGTTGGAGCGGGCCTATGCTGATCATTTTGTTGGGTATGTGTTATATTCTTTGCATGTGTGTGTGTGGGTGCGTCAGATTCGACAATTGCGTATGACAATCCCTCTAGTAGTGCTCTTTGTGTCATGTGCATTGGGCGCTTCCTAGGGGGGCCATGTATGCCCCCCCTTGGTTACGCACAATGTTTGGCACCGAGCAGTAGCCCGGGGCTGGCGGGGTTCGGGGTAGCGCCCCAAAATGTTTTTTTTGGGCGGTTTTTTCTATTTTTAGCGGTTTTCTAAATTAATCCTAGATTAAGGGATTAGGGTTTTGGTATCTACGGAATACCTAAAAACATTGTATATATTGTATGGTGAATGGTGAAATTCGATATAATGAATATAAGAAAGGTTTTCCCCGGTTGAGGGTTTCCGGTATAAATCTATGTGTACTATGTGTATGAGCCATTGATTAATTTTTGTTTTGCTTAAGAATCCATATGCATTGCTTTAATTCACAAGTTTAAAAATTACACATTCCACCCTCTTATCTATTTCATAACCTGTAACAAACAAATAAAAATTTATAAACATACGTTCTGGTGTGAAACGAAAAATGATACAAGTGTTAAACAAAGGTTACCATACCTTATCGTTGGAAGAAACTCGGGTTGCAACTGATTCCAACCTCACACAGTATGACAGTTCCATAGAAACCCTAAGGGTTTGGAACATAGTGTGGAGCTCTTCCTTCCCTAACCTTTCTCAGTAATGAATTGCAAAATGAAACCATTGTCCAAGTCGTATCGATGGACAAAGTACTAATAGATGAAGTAATTTTTATCCCAATCTCCTAGGGATAACTAAGGAGATGATGTATCAAGGCCCTCAGGTTAAAAAAATGGAGTACCAAGAGACGACTTGACCAACAGTGTCTAGTTGCAAAGATAGAGACCCACCTCACCACCACATCTCCAAGTTCGTTGTGAAGGTATCCACCACATTAGTTGGCTTTCATAAGACATTGGGTCTTGCTCCATGAGGTATAAGTCAAGTATTATGGTGAGTGTCATTTCAATATTTGAGGCATTTGATTTTTTTACGTCTATAACTTCTTTTGATTATATGATGTTTTCTTGGACATTATGCTCTTTTCCCTGTTTCACTTTGGTGGTTGACATTGCGCCTTAGTAAGTGGGTCACCCTTAGGGATAGGGATGATACTAGGAGGTCCTTTGGATGAGTCATTGTGCCATTCCCAACCATAATTTGGACTTTCCACACTCCATCCCCTCATCTCCTCAACTTTTGGTATTTTTGAGTGTACTGACCCAAGAAGGGGTTGTCCCTCATTTCATGGGAAGAAGGGGATGAAGTCCCAGAGGGGATATAGATGGAAAAATATAAAAGCATGTTTATGAACCTTCCATATGCTCGTTCAAAAGACGTCTTGAGAGAAATGAAGTGCTTCTCCTAAAGAAAAATCAAAGACCTGCAAAAGCAAATAACATTATATAAATGTCCCCACTTGTTGAGGTGTGTACACTCATGCAGTGTCCCTTTCTTTCCTTGCATATGGAACTCTATGTACCTCTAGCTTCAAGTGGCCTTGTGGTACTTTCCCCCAAGCTAATCGATTCACAAATAGGTAGTACCCAAGGTTTTTGACCTCTAATTAATTAATAGCATTAAATGGGTTTGGAAAAAGGATGCATTGAAAATGAAGGTGCAACACACCCTCTACAAAGGCACCCATAAGTGAGACACTACAACCCCTTGTATGTCATGAACCCCATGCCAAATTTTTTTTACCTTCATCCATGACACCTCACCCACGTGAATTAGAAGGAAGTCTCATCAGGAAACACCCCTAAACTTGAGGGCGATTCACCCAATAGGTCGTTTTGTCAACCCTCCCATACTCAAACTTGGTAAACTACATGGGGTCTTTGAACATTAGTTTATTTTTATGAGGTGGTTTGGATGTAATTTCTTGAATTCATATTTTGTTTATTTCACTTACTCATCATGATTCTTTGACTTGAGATCCTTGAAGGGTGTATCCATTTGTCTTTGCAGGACCCAGCTGGTGGACAGGTTTGGAGGAAAAAGCCTAGCTTGGGCTTCCATGGGGCTTGAAGCCCACAGGTTGGATGCTAAGGGCCCACATGTTGGATCATAGAGACATGCCTTTGGAGGCTTATATGGAATCATGGATAACCTAACCTATCCCCTACCACCCAAACATTTTTCTTGAAGGAGGTAAAACATCACTATCTTGAGGCTTGATGTCATAGAGGGGCTAGGGTTTGGTGGTGATGGAGTTACTACTTGAAAATTGGCATGATTTGGTGGGAGGAGACTTGAGGAGGATATAGCACATGAGAGGGGGGATTTATGAGTTCCAATGATCTCAACCTTCTACTCCAACGACTTGCTCAAAGGGTCAAAATGTCACCCTTAGAGGGGTGACATCATTCTAGGGTTTCTATTGTGCACTTTTTAAAGATTTAAATTTGAATTAAAGATGAATTGCTTGTGTAAAAGGGAAAAATAAGGGTTGTTGTCCCCCTCTTTTTTTTTACCCTAATTTATGTGGACAAACTATGTTTAAGACATTTTTTATAAATAGATACCATTTGAATCTTATTTGAATCATAGCTCTCCCATTGTGAGAAGTACTAGGCTTAAATTTTCGCTATAATTGAGGATTTTTGGTGTTTACCTCTCTTGAAAATGGGTTTTGGTGTTATATTTTGATGAATTGATGAGCTAAGGTGGTTCTCACCTCTTAAAGACTTTCTTTCTTGCTATTGGATGGTAATTTTCTTGGTGAACTAGGGTTTGATCTCTCTCTTTCTTGGAATTGATAAGGAAAAATCTGCATTTGTTAGCTATTTCTTGCTCTTTCTTGGTTATTGTTGGTTGAAACCATAGGAGGAGTATGTTGGATACACGCTCCATTAATATTAATCTAATTTTCTAAGTTTACAAGTCATTTTGCAAGGGTTGCTAGGAGGAATATGAGTGTGTATACCCTCCTAGATTTTACCCTAGTTTGATTGGCATACCCTAGGGAGTAAGAGGATTTACACCCCTAGAGAAATTTTGATACAAATTGTGTTTAAAGACATCATTCATCCAAATATTAAAGGCACTAATCTGAATTTTTCATTGGAGATATAAATTACTTGCCTTGGTAAACGTGAAAAGTCAATATTTTGAGGTTGTCTAAGTTGGAATCAATTTTATGCTTTTATTGCTTGGTTGAGCCACTAGGGCGTATCAATTTACTGAGTAATTATTGATGATGTTATAAAAAAATTTCTACATCCATTATGGCTATAGAAACCCTAAATCAAACCTTCAAATAACTCCTAACTCAACCATAAAAAATTGCTAGAAGTTTGCCCCTATTTTCTCCTAACCCTAGCACACTTTTTGGGTGGATTACTTGTGATTTTTGGTGGCTGATTTCTCTGTTGTAATAAATTGTTTGTTACAGACATAAGGCTGATAGTTACTTCTGCATAAATTTTTACAATAGCCTTACATTGTTGCTAAAGTTTTATGTTATATTCTTGAGCTAAACTAGTCAATTTGCTAGCTTGTCTCTTGTACCTTTCACTAAGCTTTGAAAATTTTTATTTTGAGGCTGTCATTATCATTTGTTGATGATATACATCATTGTTTACTTCTGCAATTAGGGACAAAAATCTTAACTTTCTTGTCCACCTAACATTATACGCATATACTTGGCTTGTTCTTGTGTCTCGGGCAGGTACATCACTCTTTACAGGTACTCTTACCTCTTGGAAACCTTTGGATACTACCAAGACCTTTCATCAAGCCCTTCCACACTTAGTATCTTGACCTATAGGGATACACTTCCATCATATCACTTTTCATCTCATTTCTCCCTAGGGTCACTTGGGATTCCCCCCTTGAGGTGACCACTTCACCTCTAAAGTGACGAAAATACCTTCCTAAGGTGACAGTGGGTAGGTGTTCTCTTAGTTGTTGCCATTTTGTGGTTGGGTAGGGATTTGACCAACCTACAACTTGTGCGATAACAATACTATCAATGAGTATTAAGAGGCTTAGTACGTGGTTAAGTTAACCTCGTTTGTGGAGGACACTGAGATGATCCAACCCAAAGTTCATTTGAAGTCTTATTAATTTCTAGTGATTTGAAAATAATGAAACCCATTGTAAATGTGACAAGTAAGCCACCTATCTGACTTATAGTTGTGAAGCTAGGTCGGTATGTTATATAGGGTGTAGCACCAAACTTGAGGAGAGGTCGAATTATATAATTATGACATGCAACTTGTATCAAAGAAAACAAGTGTAAAGAGTATGAGAAATATGGCTTCATAATGTTTGTATTGAGCATATTTGCTTATAGTAAAATATAGATGGAAAAACTATTAACAAAAATCATTGGTTTATATATATATATATATATATATATATATTGAACTATGATTATGGAACAATCATATAATATGCTTAAATGAAAGCCAAAGAGTTGGCTATATGATTTAGTGGAATAATAATCTATGGATTGGTTAGAAGAGTTATTATAAAGTTAAAATAAAGAAAATAAATAGTATCGATTACCTAGCATAATGAGATCTTGTGAGTACTTAATGTATGGTGTACATGGAAGTTAGTAAATCCACACAATAGACAATGGGAAATAAATATTGGAGAAATTTTATAATCATAAGTACAATTGGGTATGAACATGAAAGGAGACATGGTTGAAATAAGTTATACCTGAAAGAGGAACTTTGCGAATACATACTCATGGAATGTTGTAGTGTTTATTATAGAAGACAAGATTCTCAACCTATCATGGTAACACCATGATCATTAATGAACAATGTTAATTGAAAAAAGCGAGAACTGTATAACATAAGTAATACCATGGAGAGACTATGTATGCATGAAGAATATACATATATATATATATATATATAAATTATCAATTAATTTAAAAAAAAATAGTGAATGGGATACATTACAAATGGTATCAGAGCATGGTTCAAGCACTAGGTCTTTATGGGCTCAAATTAAAAAACGATTTAGTTTTCATGGTATAGTCATAACTCTTGCTTTAAAAAAAAAGAAGAATTGATGGAAATCATGTTTTTCACATATCGGATATCAAGACCAAGAAAAACAAGTGTAATGGATAAAGATTTTGGAAAATCAACACATAGTGGTCCACAAATGTATGTGGAGTTGAATAGTGAGAAACCATAGGATAACCCTTTAGGTCTGTTGGAAATCGTGCATAGCATAAGGGTAGAATTACAGAGGATCAAAAAAGATAATGAAAAATTACTCAAGGCTAGTAAAGAACATGAAGAATTGAATGAAATCCTACTAAAAAATATGATTGAAATGAAACCGAATAGAAATGTAGGAAAAACTTCCAGCAACGCTAAAAAGGAATTTTCAAAAGAAGTCACACAAGCATAACAAACAAGCAATACTTAGTGATAAAACAAAACTGTTAACTAAAGGTAGTAGTGAGGATAACTATCAAAGCAGTACCTTACAAAATATTGTACCCAAAACCAAGAAACAAAAGTGGCATGATAACGAACTGCTTGGTGAGTTTAAAAAGATTAGACCACCCAGTTTTGTTGGAGAGTCTGAAGAAGGAGCATAATCTCGGATTCTAAACATAGGTAAGTATTTTCAAATTTACAACTATCTAGGGAATTTGAGAGCTAGGTTGGTGGTGTACCAACTGAATGGTAAAGCTTCCATTTGGTGGCAGGAGACTAAAACAATGAATAATATTAGAAGTAGTGAATTTAATTAGAAAACATTCAAAAAATATTTTAAACAAAATTGTTTAAAAAAAAGATACTATGATGAAAAAGCCAATGAATTTCATGATCTCAAACTAGGACAAATGACTATTGAGGACTTTGTCAATATGTTTTTAAATTTAATGAGATATGTACCTTACCTTAGAGAGGAAAAGGAAAAGGTTCAGTAGTTTATGAGTTGTCTACCTCAAGCATATAAGGATAAAATTGAGTTCCTTAATCCTAAGACTATGGTTGAAGTAATAAGTCACACCAAGTTGTGCTTCACCCAATTCAAGTAGAGGTCGAAAAATAAAAAAAACATGGAAAAATAGGAACATGGACAAGTTTGATCCTAGGAAGAAGTAGTTTAAACATCCACAACAAACATCTCATAACACACTAGTTAGGAGAAACAATTTCAATGGAAAACAAAGTGTATCATCTCAGAATAGTGGCAAACCTGCAAATTTGGTAAATAAGACGATTAGACCATCATTACAGTGTTGGGGTTTCAAAGAACCACATTTGTATTGAGACATAAATCTAGTAGTACACAACATCAAGGAAGCATTGAAAGTAAATGATATGGCTAGATGCACTCACAAGATCAATGTTGCCCTGGAAAATCGACAGGATGATCATCAATATTCCATGGTGGAGATAGAAGGTATGATTAAAGAGAAACATGTATGTGTTTTAATATATCCTAGTGCAATTTTAAGTTATATTTCACCTGCAATAGTAGAAGGCTATAAACTGGATAAAACCAAACACAAGAAATCCTAGCTAGTTCAATTAGCCACTGGAACAAAACATAAGGTTGTTGAACTTGTAAGAGATTGTTCAATAATTATGGATGAAACAGAGACTAAAGTAGATCTAAACATATTACATTTAGGATCTTATGATTTAAGCATAGGCATGGATTGGTTAGAAAAGCATTTAGTTGTGGTAAATTGTAGAGACAACATTCAATTGTTTAGATGATTTTGGAAATTGTAAGGCATTAAAAGAAATACCATGGGGTGTGTCAGTGAGACAAATCTCAATATTACAGTGAAAATGAGATGCAAGAAAAGGTTGTGATATTTATTTTGTGCATGTGTGTATTAATGATGAGAAAATGAATAAAAATCTATTAACTGAAGACCGAATATTAAAGGAATTTTAGGATGTGTTTCTGGAAGAAATTCTAGGATTACCTCCTAGAAGAGACACAGATTTCACTATAGATTTAATGGTTGGATCTGCACCTATATCTAAAGTCCCTTATTGGATGAGTACTCTAGAATTGACTGAGCTTAAAATGTAGCTCCAAGAGCTAATGTATAAAGAGTGTATCAGACCTAGTGTGTCTCCATGGGGAGCACCGGTTCTATTTGTTAAAAAGAAAGATGGAACTTTCATATTGTGCATTGATTACAAACAACTTAAAAAAAATGACGATTAAGAACAAGTATCCTTTACCCCACATTGATGACTTATTTGATCAAGTAGGAAGAGATAATATATTTTCAAAGACAGATTTAAGATCAGGCTACCATCAGGTTCAGATTAAAGAGGAAGACATTTACAAAACTTTTTTCTAGACCAGATATGGACATTATGAGTTTGCAGTTGTACCTTTTGGCTTAACAAATGCACATGCTACATTTATGTGCCTAATGAACAATGTACTGAGAAAATATTTAGACAAGTTTCTGATTGTGTTCATCAATGATATATTTATTTATTCAAAGAATAAAGAGGAACATGAAGAACACTTAAGACAAGTTCTAAAAACACTTAGAGAGGATTATTATTGTAGGTTCATAGATGGTTTTTCAAAACCTTCTTATCCAACAACCTCTTTGTAGAAAAAGGGAATTGTATTTAAATGGACTGAGAAATCTCAAGAATGCTTTGAAAATCTAAAACTGTTGTTAACAACAACACCTATTCTGAGGATAACAAATCCACATAAGGACTTTGTGGTATGTAAGGATGCTTCAAAGGAAGGACTAGGGGGGGTGTTAATGTAGGATGATTATGTAATTGCATATGAATCACGAAAACCAAAACCTCATGAAGAAAATTATGCACCTCATGATATAGAATTTACTATTGTTGTACATGCATTAGAAATGTGGCGACACTACTTGTTGGGTAGGAGATTTCTGTTAAAAACCGACAATATCAACCTTAAGTACTTATTCAACCAACAAAATTTAAATGCACGACAAGCTAGATGTTTAGCTTTCCTTAGTGAATATGATTTTGAAATAAAACATATTAAAGGAAAAGAGAACAAAGTAGAAGATGCACTTAGCAGAAAATTGAATGCAACTTTTAGTAGTAATGTACAATCTGATCTGAAATAGAGAATTAAATCAACAACTTAAAGTGATGAAAATTACAGAAAATTACGAGAAAAATTCTAGAATGATGAGTCTATAGGGGATGAACCAAAATTCAGTTGTAATCAAGAGGGTATAGTATGGTACAAAAGAATAATTTATGTTCCAAACAACATGGAATTGAAAAACTTGATATTAGTTGAAGTACATAAGAAACCTTATTCAGTACACCTTGGATACCAAAAGACCATAACAACATTGAAGAAAGAGTATTTTTTTCCAAGAATGAAAACATAATTGGATGAATACCTAACTAGATTCCTATAGTTCAAGGAAGATAAAGCTAAACACCATCACCCAACAAGATTATTGTAGCCTTTATTACAGAACTTTATTATGGAAATGGGAAGTGATTAGTATGGACGTTATTATGGAAATGGCAAGTGATTAGTATGGAATTTATTATAGGACTACCTATTACTAAGAAGCATAATGACTCTATAATGGTGGTAGTACATAAACTCACCAAAGATGCACACTTTATCATCGTGAAATCTACTCATAAGGCCATAAACATTACAGATATTTTCATGAAAGAAAATTTTAGATTGTATGGTTTACACAAAACTATCATTTCAAACAGGAACGTGAAGTTCACATCGAATTTTTGGAAAAAATTGTTCAATGGTTTAGACACCCAACTGAGTTTTAATACCGCATATCATCCTCATACTGACAGTCATACCGAAAGGACTAACCAAATCATAGAGGATATGTTGCAAATGTATGTAATGCACCGCCCGACAAAGTGGGAAGATTACCTTCATTTGGTTGATTTTGCATACAAAAAATGATTGTTAGACATCATTAAAAATGAGTCTCTTTTAAGTTTTGTACGACAGGAAGTGTTGAACACCTCTTAGTTGGGACAATCCAGTTGATAGAATTATTTTGGGTTCGGAAATGTTAAAAGAAATGGAAATAATTGTTCAAAAAACAAAAAAGAATCTAAAAAGTGCACAAGATAGACAAAATGGTTTCACATATTTAAAAAGGGTGCATGCAGAGTACATCGAGGGAGATCATTTATATCTAAAAGTTAAACCCATAAATAATTCATTCAAATTCGGAAGGAGTTCCAAGTTGTCACAATGATATTCTGGGCCATTTGAAGTGGTTACCAAAGTGGGGCCAATGGTCTATCATATTTCACTACCAGCCAATTTAAAAGTACACAATGTATCTCATGTTTCATTATTTAAAAAATATGTACATGATATAACTCATATTATAAATTGAAATATGATTCAGGTGGAACCAAAAGGTGAGTTCCAAGTGGAACCGTTACACATTCTCGACAGGAGGGAACAAATTTTGCGGAACCGCGTCGTCGCCCAGGTTAAAGTACAGTGGAGGCACTTTAGTCCTGAGGAGGCCACTTGGGAAATGAAAAAATCCATGAAGAAGGCTCGGCCATTCATGTTCAAGAGATGAGAGACTCAAATGGGAACACTAAGGATAATTTTCAATTCAATGGGGGAAGGATGTAATATCCCTTTGTTTATGAATATTTGAATATTTTTATTTAAACTATATTATGTTGAGAAAGTTTTTGAGGAAAAATATTTATGCTAAAATTATATCATCATAAATATTTATGATGAGGAACATTTTTGTAAAAAATATTTTTAATTTATTTTATTTAACTAGAGACAAATTGAATAGAAAATTTAGTTATAAAGGAGTAAACTATTATTCCATGGGAGAGTGAAAAGGGATAAAAACCATCAGTGTAAATATTTTCCATGAGGACAAGTGTAAATCTACTTCCAAAGATGTGGGATTTGAGGGGACAAGCTAGCACAAAGTTAGGCCAAGAAAATTCCCTAGGGTTAGGGATGAGGCTAACTTGGAAAGAAAAGACCTAGGAAAGATATTATTCTCCATGGTGAAACAAGGAAAGAAAAGTATAGAGGAGACATGACATTGCTCAGTACTTGCAAGAAGGAATTGAGTTTGATGGTTATGAGAAAGAGTCAAGCTATGTATTTATCTGGAGAAGGTTATTGAAATTTTTAGTCCTTATGGAATAATGGTTTAGGCTCGGGGGTGACAAGAGCAAGTGATTTTTCTTGTTCAAGTTTATAGTTGGGTGGAATTAGTTTTCTATTCAATTAGTTTCCATATTTTTTTTTGTCTAGCGGAATCAACAACTAGTTGGGCACGTACTCGCATTACACGGGGTTGTGTTATCCAAATGCTACCACTATAAACTCCAGGTGTGCCCACTATTCCCCATACGCGACACACAAGATAAGTCAGGGGAATTTGAACTCAAAACCTCATGGAACTTCATATCACAACACTTGCTAATTGAGTTGCCCCCCGAGGGATATTAGTTTCCATATTTGAAGCAGGCTCAGATATGTGAATTCTAATATATTATTCTTTCCTATTAGATGTGAAATCTTTATTCTTTATCTTTGCTTCTCTTGAATTTATTAATTGTTTATGGTAAGGAATGTTAAAATAAC
>ML813391.1:61252-74517 GCA_009831015.1 Picea engelmannii | reverse complement strand
GGAGTTGAAGGCGGGTAGACTATACCGTCTACCACTTGGCATAAGAGTCGAGTACACACTACTTTCTGTAAGGACCTGCAAAACCCATAACAAATAATTTTTAGAAACTTTTGGAATGCATTACAAGTATAATGAGATGGAGAGATACATAACTATCAAAGTAAACAAAACACACGTTACCTGGTAAGGGAGTTGCAGACTTGTCTTTGCAAAGAAAAACGCATAGGTCGATACCCATAATTTCCTACACCATTTGTTTTGATATGAATATCAACACTACAAAAAGATTCACCACTATTTGATCTAAGTGAAGTCGAACAAGTGTTGAAGTAACCAGAAACGAATACATGTACAAGGTCAAATCCCTTCATACTATGGTTGCGATAAAAAAAAATATTGATAGAGTGACCACACAAACTGGGGTTATGATCCATTACCTCAGTTTGGTTGGAGCGGGCCTACGCTGGCCATTCCACCTTTTCATCTATTTCATAACCTGTCACAAACAAATAAAAATTTATAAACATATGTTCTGGTGTGAAACGACAGAGCTTGATAATGTAATGTCCCTTTCTAAATAGGAGCTCCAGAGAGGAGGCTTAATGGTCTAAACCACCCTGTTAGACTATAGCCAGGGCCAGAAAAGGGGTAAACGGGGTTACTAGAGGTCACTCCAGTCAAAGGTGTTATGTTCAGAAAGTGACATTAAGCTAAAAATGGTTAAAAGCGCTTTTAAGTCATTATGAGCTAAAAATAGAACAGATGAGCTAAAATTAGAAGTCAACAGTGAATTAGGGTTTTGGAAAGCTATAAGAGAAGAGTCAGCGACATAATTCATCATTATGCAGATTATGACTTGTCATTGAGGAGAGAGGCGCATATCAGGAGAGATAGTTCAGTGGATTCCAGGAGGAAGACACCAGTTGGATGATTTCGGTGTTGAGAGACACACCCTAGTCATCAGGAATATCACACAGGTCTTCCATCATTCTTTAGCAATAGTTACGCAGGGTCCAGCAGCTAGGGCACACTTATTCAGGGAGAGAGCGCAACTCCTGAGGAGGTTCAGGGAATCAACTTGTCCCATCCAGGGAGAGTTCAGAGATTCCCCTCCGACCTAGTTGAGAGAAAGGCAAGGCACATCTTTTTCCTGGTTCCTCGTCAAATTTCGACGTAGGAATCATCTGGGGCGCATTTTCCAGACTTGGAAGTGCGAAACTTTTGGTGGACACATTAGGGGTTCCCGAGCGAGCATCAGATCAGATTTAAGGAAACCCTTCCGACCCATTTCCCAGTAAACCAAGGCGATCATTTTGAGATACATCTCAGCCGATTCCGACGGTGGAATCACTAGGATGAATTTTTCCAGTGAGAGAGGGGCGCATTCCCCGAGGGGAATCCATCCGGGGTCCAAACCCACCAACAGAGGGGCCGGTCAATTACTAGGCCTAAGAGATAGAGAAGGGCACACCATTTGGGACAGTTTCTAGGCCATTCCGAGAGGTATAGCCACCAGGGCGAACTTTCCAGACTTCCAGCAGTTACCGTACGAGCTGCCATAGTTCCAACTCATCCATTGATACCGCAATGCTCATCTATTATCAGGTATTATCATTTAGTTTTATTATTGTATTCCAGCTAATATCCTTTTGTATTTTGATCTAGCCGAGTGATTCATTTTATTTAGCCGCATTCGGCCTTTGTACTATGCAGAGATATCATAATATAAACTTTGCAATCCTTTGTCGCATTTGTTATTTGTATGATCATTTATATGATGTAAACGATTCATCCTACACACACATTAACAGTGTTTCATAGACTAGCCAAGTCTGGAACATTAAAGTGGTATTAGAGATTTATTCCTACCAACCCGTGACTAAAGATGATTAGTGCAGTAGAAGACCCAGAGGTCTGTGAACACGTAGGTGACAAATATGTCACTTACAACAGGAATAGGGAAAGAAGGTCTAGGCCTGACTTTCCTCCTTTTCCTCCTAGCTCAGAGGAAGATGAAGAGGCACACAGAAAAGCAGAGAGGAGGGAATTGCGCGAGGCTGAGAGGATGCTAAGAGACCGATATGAGAGACCAGAGGGCAGTGGCAAGGCCCCAATGGAACCAAAGACAAATTTCATGCAGGTTATCAACGATATGTTAGCTAGTCAACAGACCATGTCTCAGTCCTTGGCACAGGTGGTTGATAGATTGGCTAGAGTGGGCACCTCGGACACACAAGCCCTGCATGCAGCACAGGGGAACTCAGGAGTAGGAAGTAGACCCCAGTCACCCACTCGCACATACACCTCTGCGAGTAGGATTCCCAGAGCTTTGTTTCCCAGTTTCCAGAGAGCACCCCCGGTAGTATCACAATCGTCGATAGCACAGAGGCCACCTACTCATGAAGAGGACATAACAAAATATCGAAGGGAGTACGCAACATTGGGTCATGACTTCCATCAGTACATGATCCTAGTCGAGTATTGTGGACTCAGACTTAGGAACTGACCCAGAGAGCCACAGAGAGGAGGACCGCAACAACAACAAGGGCATAACATGGATTTCATCCGAAAAGTTGGTAAATTCACCATACCTTCTTTCGACGAATCGTCCAAATGCATCGCTAGAGCTTGGGTATAGAAGCTAGACACATACTACAAGCTCAATCAGATGACCGAGACAAAGGCCATCAGTTTCACGACCTTACACTTAGAGGGTGAGGCACATGAGTGGTGGTATCATAGATTGGCGACATTGGGTCACAATCGCATCACCTCCTATAGGTAGTTCACACAGAGGCTCATGGACAGGTTTGACAAGAGGGATCCTGAGATCCACTTCATGAATATAGCCCAATTGAGACAAAATGGCACAGCAGATGCGTTCATCATGGAGTTTCAGTAGGTAGCCATGGCAATGACAGATATATCAGATCCCAGGTTCATGCTATTCACAGAGGGACTCACAGAACCTTTGAGAGGATGGGTGAAGGCATACAAGCCTCCCACCTTGAAGGATGCCATCCTTCGCACTTGATATTTGGCAGACTTAGTGCCAAAGATGAAAACTTTTTCCAAACCCTTTGTACCCCAGAAGGATCAAGATAGGAAGCCATTCCAGAGAGAATGGAAGGGCAAGGAGAAGTTGAATGATGAGACTAGGTGAGAGCTTATGAGGAAGAAGCTTTTCTTCAACTGCAGAGACCCTTGGGTCCCAGGCCACAGGTGCATGGCCAAGGGAGAGATTCATTATATTGAGGTGGCAACAGACAGTGTGGATAGTGAGGAGGAGGAGTAGGAGAATGGATCCACTAGCTCAGAGGAGGAGTCAGCACAGGCAGAGGAGAAACCTCCCCATAAACCACTGACACCAGTAGGAGCCCATCCTCCAATAGTCTCACAGCTACCTGAGCAAGCTAGCAGGAGGAAACCAACAAATGGAGGAGTCATAGAGACCCTTTTTGGTGTTCCCAGGTATGATACCCTTCGGATCATAGGGACTATTCAGGGGAAACGAGAAATCGCCTTGATAGATGGTGGGGCCACCCACAACTTCATCGATGCTTCACTAGTATCGAGACATGCACTTCAGACAGAGGAGTTTGAGGGGTTTGATGTTGTAGTAGCAGATGTTCACATAGTGGAGTGTCTAGAGAGAGTCCCAAACTTGGAGGTAAAGTTAGGAAACTACACAGTGAGAGACACATTTTATGTGGTTGACCTATCTGACACAGATGTGGTTTTGGGAGTCCAGTGGATGATTACCTTGGGAAAAATCACCACCAATTACCAAAACTTGGAGATGGGATTTAGAGACCATGACAGGAAGAAGGTTGTTCTAAGAGGTATGTCGACAGGAGCACCCAGGACAGTTTCAACCAAGAGGATGGAGAGGATATTCAGACATGGGGAGGTAGCATATGTCGCTGAGTGTTTGATCACTACGTGGAAGGATTCATAGGGTCGACAACAGTATCATACAGAGATCAAGAATTTGTTGGGATGACATCAACAGGTTTTTGAGTCGATTCCACCAGGGAGAGCACCTAACAGGGGGTTTGAGCACACCATTGAGTTGGAAGAGGGGGCCAAACCGATGATCACCCCCTCCCTATCATCATCCTAGGAGGCTCAAGGATGAAATAGAGAAGGCAATCAAGGAATTTCTAGTGATGGGACACATCAGACCGAGCAACAGTCCATTCGGTTCTTCAGTTGTCTTAGTTCTGAAGAAGGATGGCACCATCAGGATGTGCATTGATTACCGATCCTTGAATAAGAAAACCATCAAGAATTGGTATCCTATCCCACACATTGACGAGTTCGTGGATGAACTGCATGGGGAAATTTTCTTCTCAAAGATTGATCTACGCTCTAGGTATCACCAGATCAACATCCGAGAGAAGGACATAGAGAAGACGACATTTCAATGTCACTTTGGACATTTTGAGTTTCTGGTTATGCCATTTGGGCTAACCAATGCACCCTCTATGTTCCAGTATTGCATGAACCACATATTCAGGGATCAGTTGAGGAAATCAGTCTTGGTTTTCTTCGACGACATCTTGTTCTACAAAAAGACATGGCAAGAGCATATGAGGCACTTGGATGAGGTATTGAGCATCATGAAGGCACAATCATTATATGCCAAAGAGTCCAAGTGTGAGTTCGGTATGAAAAATCTACTTTACTTAGGCCATATCATCAGTGCACGAGGGGTATAGGTGCACCAGGAAAAGATCAGGGCCATTCTAGACTGGCCAGCGCCCAAGAACATAACAGAGTTGAGGAGTTTCTTCAGGTTGTGCAACTATTACAGGCAGTTCGTCCGGGGTTTTTCTCAGCTTGGAGCATCGCTGACGGATCTTACCAAGCATGGGGATTTCATATGGACTGAGGAATCACAAAAATCCTTTGATCACATGAAGGAAGTCATGAGCACTTGTCCAGTGTTGGCATTACCAGACTTCACCTTGCCATTTGTACTAGAGTGTGACACATCCGGTGAGGGTATCGGGGCAGTTTTGATGCAGGAAGGACACCCCATTGTATTCGAGAGAAAGAAGCTCAGTCAACCCGAGATTTTATACTCCATTTATGACAACGAGATGTTGGTAATTATGCATGCGTTGACCAAATTCAGACATAATTTGGTGGGCAACAAATTCGTGGTCAAGACAGATCACAACAGCTTGAAGTATTTCCTTGAGAAGAAGGACCTCAGTGAGCGCCAATAGAAATGGGTGACAAAGGTACAAGCATTCAAATTTGACATAGAGTGTGTCAAGGGGAAGAAGAACATTGTGGTTGATGCACTATTGAGGAGACCTGCGACATGTTCTTTGAAGGAGATTTCAACAGATTGGAAATCCCACTTGTTAGTGGAATATTCCAAGAACAAGTTCTCTTGTGAGGTGATGGATGGACAGATACAGGATGACGGGTATAGGGTCATTGATGATGTCATATTCTACAAGGATAGAGTCTACTTGGTGCCAGATTCGAGGCTCAAGAAGAAGATCCTCACAGCAGTTCATGATTCACCACTAGCAGGCCATCAGGGGTTTTTCAAAACCTATAGACAGGTCAGGGAGAGGTTCTCATGGAAGGGCCTCAAACATGATGTTATGAGACATGTCAGTGAGTGTGTGACTTTCCAGCAGAACAAGTCAGAGCATGCTCTTCTAGCAGGGATACTTCATCCACTCCCCATTCCAGAGATGAAATGGGAGAGTATATAGATGGACTTCATCATAGGCCTACCCAAGGTCCAGGGTAAGGACTGTATCTATGTAGTGGTCGACAGATTGACCAAGTTTTCTCACTTCTATGCCATACCGACATCGTACATCACAGTTCAGGTAGCCAAGCTATTCTTCAGGGAGGTCTTCAGACTTCATGGGTTGCTGAGGAACATCGTCAGTGACAGGGACAGTCGGTTCATGGGACATTCTGGAGAGAGTTTTTTCGGTTGGTGGGGAAAGAGCTGACACCCGACACCAGCTATCACCCTTAGACGGATGGGCATACTGATATTTTCAACAAGTGGGTTGAAGGATATTTGAGGAACTATGTAGGTGGACAACAAAGAACATGGGTAAAGTGGCTACATCTAGGAGAGCATTGCTACAACATAAATTTCCACGTGTCCATTGGTATGACACCCTTCTGAGCATTGTACAGATATGATGCTCCCACTTTGGTAGACTTAGTTTTCGAGGAGAGAAGAGCTCCCAAGGCCAAGGATTGGATCATAGAGAGTCGAGAGATTTTCAAGTTGCTGACAGAGAACCTGCAGACGACACAGAACCAACAGAAGATGAGTGCGGACAAGCATAGGATAGAATGAAAATTTGAGGTTGGGGATTTGGTTTTCTTGAGACTCCAACCTTATAGGCAGTCATTTCTGAAGAAGAGTGGGGCCGAGAAGCTCAAGCCCAGATTTTATGGCCCTTACAGGATCATGCGTCAAGTAGGCGAGGTTGCTTATGAGTTAGAGATTCCATAGGGGAGAAAGATTCATAACGTGTTCCATGTATCTTGCCTCAAAAAGGCAGTGGGAAAATTCATTAGCACATCAGAGGAGATTCCCCCATTGGATGAAAAGGGATAGTTGGAGTTGGTTCCATAGGAGGTTTTGGAGTTTCGGGAGCGGAAATTGAGGAGCAGGGTCATCAAAGAGTGTTTGATCAGATGGAGAGGGCTTCCATTAGAGGATACTACTTGGGAGAGTGAATAGGTGTTGCAGCACCCTGGACTGGTATTGATTGAGGACAAGTGTTGTAGGATAAATCGGTAAATGCAGACATAAACTAATCTCCCTAGATCCACTTAGATCTAGAACAAAATGAGATAGAACATGGCGCTTTCCCTAGGCTCTAATCATTGAATCTATCATCAAAGAAAAGATGAGTGACATACCTTTGAATATCACTTCCTTATGTCTTTGTTGTCCATGCTTTGCTCTGGTGCTCTTGTGATATTGATTCTGCAATGAGACACAAACCAACCAAAGTGAAAGCAGAGAGAATATATTCAATGAAAACCTATGCATATGATCAAGGAATTATGCAATAAAATAAAGATAAGTCTATGGGAAAGAAGCATGCCATTGTATTATATTAATAATAGGAAGAGAGATTACAATCAGATGCCTTGATGTCGTAAGGTTCCTTCCAACAATTCCTTTCTTCCCACATACTTCTTTCTCTAGGGATTCTGAGACCATGGATCTGATAGCTACTCACACTCTATCTTGACAAAGCAAAGCTCAAAGCCAATCTAACCAAGCTAACAATCTCAAGCCAAATTCAACTCAATCAAGATCAAGCTAACTTTCTCCATGAGAGCTCCTCTCCTTTTATAAGCTAAAGAGTATAAGGTGAGGAGGTTAGGATGATCCCACTAAATCATGAAAGCGAGTAAGATCTAAACCATTCGGAGACCACCTCAGCATAGAAGCTTCTCATTCTAGAAGCATCGAGAAAATGATCATTTTTTCCCACGTACGGAGGTCGCCGCACCCTAGCTATAGTACATCTTGTGGAAACTACTCACCCTAGCTATAGATCAAGGTGAGGAAATTAGGCATTTATGCACCCTGCATATATAGAAGCCTGCGGAAATCCTCCAAACAAGGGTTTTTACAGAGGAAAACACAACTTCTTCTCTCAGGAAAATTTCTTCTCCCTTCTTTCTTTAGGAATTCAGGCTATTGCCCCCTCAAACGCAACATATAGGTTTACATCATTAAAGGTCATAGGGATGACGAAAATAATGTGTAACAGAGATCCACCCAAAGTATGAAGTTAGAATAGAGTGATAGCTGAAGTACTTTGTCGAGTGTGTGTAGGGAACAAGGAACAGTCGGTCGGAAACCTGCCAACAAACAAGGAAATACAGTACAATAATATATCATCACTGAGGTAGGCATTCCCATACTTAGAATACAAATGACTCAAAGCATAAATGTCGACATGTGAAGATCCATTTCAAGTAAGACAAGTCATGGCCACCAAACATACACTGTGGATCCATGTCAATATGACTCAAATCTGAACATAGCCACCAAAAATACATTGTGTATCTATGTGTTAAAGACTCAAATTTGAACATAGCCACGAGACATACACTGTGGATCTATGCACCAATACAATCTAAATATACTCCAATGCAACCTGAATCTATCAGAAAAGATTTAGGGTCTTCATTTCCACCACTCTATAGTATGAATCTAACCATGCGAGCACATGTGTTGAAGTCGAACATGGTAGAAACCACTTGATTACCGGTCATTAGTGTATACCGTTAACAAGTGTGAGGGAAATCACCATTAATGTCAATGACTCCCAAGGTACACCGGTACAATCCAATGAATGTGAATTTGTGAGCTGAAGTCGAACACTCGGCGGAATCTCCCGATTAGGGGTCAATAATGAAAACCCACTATCGAAAGCGAGGAAACCTGTCATTGAGGCATGAAAGTTCCAAGGTACCAATTAGTTTCTAAGTCTAATTCCTGGATAATGAGTTGAAGTTGACAGGAAAAGACTCATCACAGGAGGGCCTTAATGTATCCCCCATCAATGACATGAAACATGTAACAAGATTTGATGTAGATCAGAGTAACAAGTGATTCAGAACTAACTCAGGGATGGCCAACGCAATAGAAGGCTTAAGGACTATAGAAATGGCCGACGCCATAAAAGGATTTCCAGGTTGAACTTATTTTTTGAACATATTGATGACACGACAACTGTCTTGGAAAAACTGACTCAACAACAGGGATCACAAACCAATTTGTAATCTTATAAAGGAGTATGATCAAGAGACAATCATATTTTCCAACCTAGACTCAAGGCGAGTGAAAGGGTGTCATGTTCAAAAGAGACTATTCGACCATAGAATACAGGTTTAGACACATTTCTTTCCCAATTTTTTCCCCCACCATTTCTAGCGAGTACCTCTTTATTTTTACGCAAGCTTGAGGAGGATAGCATATGCTTGTAATGTAAGCTCATCCTTCGGAAAAGTCCCTCGGAGTATGTTTAACGAACCCTAGGAAGGAGTGGTTCGGTCCCATATGGGCCTTTTGATGTTTGTTTAATGAGTCCAAAGATAGAAAACTCGGGGGTTTTTCATGTTTATAGAGTCTGAAAAACACTTAAAGAGAACTCTCTCAGTTCCTTTTTCGTAAAATAGTTCGATAGGACCAAAAAAATGATAAACTATCACCCATCGAATGTTTATTCAAATACTTTTACGAGCGTGAACAGAACAAGTTCGCTCAGTAATATTTTCATGTTTAAAGAGTCTGAAAAGAGCTTAAAGGGAACTCCAGTGGGTTCATTTTTCATATAACCTTTACGAGTCTGAAAAAGTGATAAAAGTATACTCGGTTACATTCTCATTGATTTACGAGCACGAGAAAGAACAAAGACTAAGCTCGGTAACTTATTCTCATGTATTTATGAGCATGACAAAGAACAAAGACTAAGATCATGATTGTTTTTCATTTTTACGCAAGCTTTAAAACAAAACAAAACTGTGCTTGGGATAGATTTTATTTTTACACAAGCTTAAAAACTAAACAAAACTATGCTTGGACCTAGTTTCATTTTTACACAAGCTTGAACCAGAGGAAACTATTCTTGCGACTTCCCAACACATGGTTCACGAATTCTCATGGTTGGTACTTATCCCCCAGCTTAAGAAGCTAGCGGTTTAACTTCAGCATGAAGTCCAACGCATGGTTCATGAATTCGCATGGTTGGTACTTAGCCCCCATCTTAAGAAGCTAGTGGTTTAACTTCAGGATGAAGTCGAGAGGCTGAGGAAAATGCCCCCCAAGCTTCGTTTCATCCAAATGCAAAGGAGAATGAAATGAAGCTTCAAATACTATACGTAGGAATTGACCCAAACGGAGAGGGGGAAGTTGTTTCATTTTTTAATGAGCTTGACACATGAGAAGAACTATGCTCATGACTCTAGGTATAATCCCTAGACCATTGTTTCATTTTTTAACGAGTTTGACACAGAAATAGGAACTATGCTCGTAAGCTCTGTTTTATTTTTTAACGAGGTTTCTACAGAGACGCAAAAACTATCATCAGTTGGTTTCATTTTTTAACGAGCTTGAAATTAGAAAGACATGCTCAAGGCCGGTTTCATTTTTTAATGAGCTTGAAATTAGAAAACCTATGCTCAAGGTTGGTTTCATTTTTTAATGAGTTTGAAATCAGAAAACCTATGCTCAAGGCTAGTTGTGATCACGACTTCCAAGAGGACAATTCTCTGGAAGGACACCATGTCAAAGGACAAAAATCGGTCATGGATTCCAAGAGATCTTTACTTGATGGAAGAAACACACTCTGGAAGGAACACATGTTGAGGGTCGCGATAGGGGTAAGGAGATCAGGCTCTAAAATCCCTATCGAAGAAATCACCATGTCGACTACCGTATCTAATTCATTAGAAGCCCAAGTCACGAGAGATAATGCCACATAATTGACATGTGGCAGGGATGATACCATCTGCATATAAGAACCGTGTAGGGATGTCATTGAGGTCAAATCAGGACCAATAAATGAAAGTTGATCAATGGTCACAATTCTTCCATCGTGCGGGAAAGATATCACATGAAAAAGAGTGGACACGATAGCTTTCATGGCATAGACATAATCTTGCCCAAGGAGCAAAGAAAAATCCAAGGGGTCTTGGACTACCATGACATCAATAAAACCAATTTTCCCTCCCAAAGTTACAGGAAACTGAGGAAGGGTCCCTAAAGGCTCATTGGTTCTTCTGTTAAAAGATAACATATTCTGTGTAACTGGCGTAAGTTGAGGACAACCCAAAGCTTGCCAAGCAAGAGAGGAAAAAATACTAATGGACGCACCTTCATCTATCAACGTCTGAGGAACGTCCCGACCACAAACCTGCACTGTAATCTGGAAAGGAATGTAAGAGGGAAGACAAGGTCCAGTTAGCACACCCTAATCAAAATAGATGGCCTCATTACTTGTAGGGGGCCCCACAAGAAAATGAGGAATACCCCCCGGCAGGGTAGAGTCTGTATCAATGAGAAAAACACGAGTAGTATCGGGTTTACTCTCGAGCGGGAGAATAGGATCAATCGATGACGAGATCAGATCGACCACTGGGGTTGCATTCTCCAAGGCGAGAATGGGGTCAATGGGTGGAAATGAATCGACCACTTGGGTGTCACTCTCTAACAGGAGAGTGAGATTGACCGAGGATGGAATCAAATCAACTCCTTGTGTTTTACTCTCTAACAGGAGAGTGGGATCGACCAAGGATGGGATCGGATCAACCACTTGGGTTTCACTCTCTAACAAGAGAGTGGGACCGACCGAGGATGGGATCAGATCGACCACTTTGTCAACTGTTTCAACTAAGGACGTGACCAGATTGATTACATGATCAACCAGATTGACCGACGAAGGGGCCAGATTGATCATTCCATCAACTACAGGTGGGTTGAGAGTAAGCTTGCGATAAGCAGTTGGAAGTTGAGGCTGTGAAAAAATCATGTATTCCAGGAATTTCGAGGCTTCTTCCATATGAGGTTAAAGATGAGTTAGATGACTCCCTTTTCATAACATACATGGGAACTTGGCTCTACTTTTCTTCTTCCCAACTATATCATGACTAGTCGACGAGAGGTCATCAACATGTTGTTTAGAGGCTAATGACATGGGTTGGCGAGGGTGTGGAGACCATGCTTCTATAACCTTGGATAGACCAGGGAAATCCTTAAGAGGATGGCTACCCTTACAAATATTTTAAGGGTACTTGGGTTTATGGGTTGCTTGGGTGTTCTTGACATCATCAACACTCCCAACACGATCAACAGTAACTGGTTTCTTTCCAACACCTCCGACAGTGGCTGGAATTTTAGATCCTTGTTTATTTTTCTTCTTCTTATTCTTCCTTTTCTTCTTCTTCTTACCCACCGAGTTACTAGCTTCAGATATTTCACTCGATGAAGAAGATGAAATGGAAGAAGACCTTACAGGTGAAGAAGGTGAAGAAGATACTACTGGCGAAGAAGGCAAAGGATCAAAATGAGGTTGATTTTCTTGGGGGGAAGTGCTTACAAATGAAGCACTAACTGCATTCGGGACTACCTGGGTGGAAAACAACCATACTGGTAGTCTAATTGTGAGACCTGGAAGGCTCAAAGTAGTGATGTGAGGAGGACCAATGTTTCCGTAAGAAGGAAAAACAAAAGGTTCCCCTGGCAAAGGGATTCCTTCATTGGTCATTCCGGGAACTGATGCCATTAAATAAAAATCCAATCTAGAGTCCACTAGGGAAAACAAACAGCACACGCTAAAAATCTATTAAGAAAGCAAGCAAACAAAACCTTCTCACAATGAGCACACTAGTTGGTGATGAAATCCAACGTTGTGGGAACAAAGTAAGAAGGGGTTGAGATAGAGCAGGTGGAAAAGTTACGTTGACAACCTGCTTAACGAACTTACACCCTGGTGTCAGCCCCCACACATAATCGTGGGTATACCCTCCAAGGAGCCCGAGTGAGTTTGGCCAACATCGATTCTAGGTACCGTGAAGACTTGCCCCTCCAAAGTCACCTTGTGTAAAGAACCTAAAGAGAAAGGCCACTAAGGTTACCAATTACTACAGTGATGCCTGGGGAAACAGTCGACAGTCTGATCCACGCTTAAAGGCAGGGTATCTAGCCCGAAGTCAACTTGAAAGGATTCCACTCATCATTGTGGGTATACCTTCAAACGACCCCCATAATACGCGCAATCTCTACACCAAGACCAACAGAGCAGGGTGAGTAACTCTGTTAGTCTCAATGCGACCTCGTGATTGACCCTTGTGTTATAAGGGCTTCCCAGGACAAAATGTAATAAGTGGATTTCACCGCTCTCTAACTCAAGATTCTATGTTTGTTTGTATCTTTGGACAATTATCTTTCACACCTATTCCAAATCCCTACAAGTAATCTAATGTACGTTTGCTACCAGAAAATATAAAAATGTCTAATCAATTTTTAGAAGCGCTTTATTTTAAGGCTGTTGTTACTCAAGAGGAAAATGGCGTGGAAAATATGGTGTTTTGACCGACTCAAAATGTTAATCCCTAATATTGGCTCATTACCCCTTAATTGGGGCATATTATATTAGTAATGTTATTTTATTTATGTTGGCTTTAAGCCATTAGTTGTAATTATACCTCCTAGTCTCCTATATATACCAAGGAGACATTTTCATTTT
>ML813391.1:45483-61202 GCA_009831015.1 Picea engelmannii | reverse complement strand
TTGAATCATCTTGTACTTGAACATTTAAGTGGGGTAAAAGGAGGTTGCCCCCTCGAAGAGGCTTATTATCTGAAATTATCTCTTTTTCAAGGCGTTGAGTACTTTTCCTGAGGTTTTTCTATGCTATATTGATGTTTGGTTCTGAACACAAAAATTATGCAAAGAGATGCAATATTTTCATTTCAATGAAAGCTATGTTACGAGAAGGAGAAAACATTCATAATTCCCATATGCATAATGTCCCAAAATGTTAAAACCCATCAATATCAATATTTTCAAGAAATGAGACAAAGAGATTGCACCAATACATGATTCGTGGCCACCCCGTCCATGAGGGGGGAAATGTTTCAGAATTTGAGAGCAAAAAATGCCAAGAATCATGCAATTTAGCTACATCAAATGCAAGGATGCCCCCAATCTAATGTATAGAAAGAAACTAAAACTTTTCTGTTTCAAAGAGACATTAAAAGAAATAGATAACTTCTTTAAAACAAAATCAACCCAAACAAAGTTTCTCTTTTAACACGAACTATTCGATAAAAGAAAAATAAAGTCTTTCATTAAACAATTCTAAAGAAAAACAAATGCTTTGTAACTAAAAGACACTCAAAATAAGAGATCAAATCTTTCAAAAGAAAACAAAGCAAAGATGGCTAAAAGAAGTTTCAAACCTATCAAGCAGCCTATAAACAAATCATAATCAAACCCAAAAATTCACCCCAAAACCAAATCCAAGGTCTGGGTAAGGAAAAAACCATCAAAAATCAAAATTTTCACAATTTTTGCAGGCTGTAGACTAACACAGTGCATAAATAACTGATTTTCGTAGGCCAGAGGACCAATACAGTGCGGAAACGCCACACTGTGTTTAAAAGGTAGGGTGCGGAAATAGTATATCGCCGCACTGTCCCTCAAAGCAGGGTGCAAAAATCAAAGTAAAAATGAAAAAATAAAAGGTATGAAGGTTTTCCAATGAATTTAAGCAGTCAAAGAGTCAAGCTGGATCTCCCAATGACTCAAAAAACAGAACCCAAGCAATCAAAGCAAGAAAGAAAGAAAAACTAGGAAAACAATTTGGTCCCCAGTGGAGTCGCCAAATTTGTTGTAGGATAAATCGGTAAATGCGGACATAAACTAATCTCCCTAGATCCACTTAGATCTAAAACAAAACGAGACAGGACATGGCGCTTTCCCTAGGCTCTAATCATTGAATCTATCATCAAATAAAGGATGAGTGACATACCTTTGAATATCACTTCCTTATGTCTTTGTTGTCCCTGCTTCGCTCTGGTGCTCTTGTGATATTGATTATGTAGTGAGACACAAACCAACCAAAGTAAAAGCAGAGAGAATATATTCAATGACAACCTATGCATATGATCAAGGAATTATGCAATGAAATAAAGATAATTATATGGGAAAGAATCATTCCACTGTATTATATTAATAATAGGAAGAGAGATTACGACCGGATGCCTTGATGTCATAAGGTTCCTTCCAACAATTCCTTGTTTCTCACACACTTCTTGCTCTAAGGATTCTGAGACCATGGATCTGATAGCTACTCAAAATCTATCTTGACAAAGCAAATCTCAAAGCCAATCTAACCAAGCTAACAATCTCAAGACAAATTCAACTCAATCAAGATCAAGCTAACTTTCTCCATGAGAGATCCTCTCCTTTTATAAGCTGAAGAGGATAAGGTGAGGAGGTTAGGATGATCCCACTAAATCATGAAAGCGAGTAAGATCCAAACCATTCAGAGACCACCTCAGCACAAAAGATTATCCTTCTAGAAGCATCGAGAAAATGATTGTTTTTTCCCACGTACGGAGGCCTCCGCACCCTAGCTATAGAGCAAGGTGCGAAAATCAGGCATTTACGCACCCTGCATATATAACAACTTGCGGAAATCCTCCAAAAAAGGGTTTTTACAGAGGAAAGCACAACTTATTCTCTCAGGAAAAGTTATTCTCCCTTCTTTCTTTAGGAATTTAGGCTACTGACCCCTCTGAACACAATAGATAGGTTTACATCATTAATGGTCATAGGGATGACGAAAATAATGTGTCAAGCAATTTCAGAAAAGGAGGACTGTAATGTCCCTTTCCAAATAAAAGCTCCAGAGAGGAGGCTTAATGGTCTAAACCTCCCCGTTAGACTATAGCTAGGGCCATAAAAGGGGTAAACAGGTTTACTAGAGGTCACTCCAGTCAAAGGTGTTATGTTCGGAAAATGACATTGAGCTAAAAATGGTTAAAAGTGCTTTTAAGTCATTATGAGCTAAAAATAGAACAAATGAGCTAAAATTAGAAGTCAACAATGAATTAGGGTTTCAGTAGTGAATTAGGGTTTCAACAGTGAATTAGGGTTTTGGAAATCTATAAGAGAAGATTCAGCGACCTAATTCATCATTATGCAGATTATGACTTGTCATTGAGGAGAGAGGCGCATCTTAGGAGAGATGGTTCAGTGGATTCCAGGAGGAAGACACCAGTTGGTTGATTTCGGTGTTGAGAGACACACCCTAGTCACCGGGAAGATCACACAGGTCTTCCATCATTCTTCAGCAACAGTTACACAGGGTCTAGCATCTAGGGCACACTTATTCAGGGAGAGGGCGCAGCTCCTGAGGAGGTTCAGGGAATCGACTTGTCCCATCCAAGGAGAGTTCAGAGATTCCCCTCTGACCCAGTTGAGAGGAAGGAAAGACACATCTTTTTCCTGGTTCCTTGTCAGATTCCGATGGAGGAATCATTTGGGGTGCATTTTCCAGACTTGGAAGTGCAACACTTTTGGCGAACACATTCGGGGTTCTCGAGTGAGCATCAGATCAGATTCAGGGAAACCCTTCCAACCCATTTCCCAGTAGACCAAGGCAATCATTTTGAGATACATCTGGGCCAATTCCGATGGTGGAATCACTAGGACACATTTTTCCAGTGAGAGAGGGGTACATTCCCCCAGGGGGATCCATCCGGGGTCCAGGCCCACCAGCAGAGGGGCCGGTCAGTTACTAGGCCTGAGAGCTAGAGCAGAGCGCACCATTTGGGACAGTTTCCAGGCCATTCTGAGAGGTATATCCGCCAAGGCAAACTTTCCAAACTTCCAACAGTTACCATACGAGCTGCCATAGTTCCAACTCATCCATTGATCCCGCAGTGCTCATCTATTATCGAGTATTATCATTTAGTTTGCTTATTGTATTCCGGCTAAGATCCTTTTATTCTATTTAGTTGCATTCAACCTTTGTACTTAGTATAAATATCATAATATAAACTTTGCAGTCCTTTGTCGCATTTGTTATTGTATGAACATTTATATGTTGTAAACGATTAATCCTACACACACATTAGCAACGTTTCCTAGACTAGCCAAGTCATGAACATTACAGATAAGTTCAAACCTCTAGCCAAAAATGATACAAGTGTTAAACAAAGCTTACCATACGGGTAAAATCACGAATATGGGTAACACTTTCGTGAGAAGCAGGTCGCAAAAATTGCTAACGACACTTTTTTGGTTGAACTATTGACTTTTTTCGGCTGAAATGTTTTTTCGGTTGAAAGTTAAATCTAACGGCACCCTCTAACATCGTGTCACCAAATGCAACCAGGAGGATTTTTTTTTATTTTTAAGTTTTTTTTTTCCATTAAAACTAACTTTCAACCGAAAAATACTAACTTTGGGTCGAACTGTTAATTCGGTCGAAAACATGTAACTATATTACTTTTCAGAAAAGTATGTGTTCACTTAAGCTTACTCCAACTTCAGAAGGCAAAGACCCCTTAAAATACTATGAGTATGGTTTCAAAACTAGTACCAACATTTGTAGAATTGAATCTACTTTCATTTGATACAATTTGTATTCAATTTAATTGTTTTTTAGTAATTTTAGTTAATTTTATAAAAACATGTCTGCATATTATTTTTAGGTGACATAATGATTAAGTAAAATAATAAATCAATATCTGCAATAATACACAGTAAAAAATTATGGAAAATTTATATTATGGAACCTCTCACTATCCTCTTCAAAAGCGTATTTTTAGATTTTACTTTTAAATAAAAATTAAGGAAGATACATGGAGTCGAACTAAATGTGTTTAAAATCTGCAACTTTTTCAGATAGGTCAAATTCAAAAAATTGTAGTTATTATAATATTCATATGTTGTCTTCAAAACTATAGTCATACTTTAATAGAGTCTATTTAGATTCTTGTAGCATATTTTATGTTTTGTAGACAAAAGTTTAATAATGAGTAAATTGACATCGATAAACATAACTCATTATCAGTGCCTTCATTTTTAAGAAACATACTGTCAAACAAACACTAAATTGACATATCAAATGTCAATAAAAAAAATTCAAAAAATAATCAATAGAAAGCTAACAAAATTCATGACAAGTTTTGTTTTCACTGTAAAGTGAAATTCTACATAAAAAAAAAAAAAAAAAAAAACTTTTTTTTACCGGAAGTTGAAAAACTTCTTAAATTATAATTTATTTTCTCAATAAACAAGGAAAATAGACACCCACATTCATCATTTTACCCTTGAGAAATTACTTAAGCCCTCAAATTTTGTGTATGGATGCATATCTAGTGTTCACAATTGTCTATTGTAGTGTATTTGATAGTCTCCATGTTAAAGAGAATGTAAATACACTGAGTGAACCAGTCCAATTCTGGCACCCCATGCTATCTAAATGTAAAGCACGATTCATTTTTTACATTGCTCAAGATGATGTTTTTAGACAGTTCAGACACATGTTGGTTGGAGCATATCCCAAGAGAATAACTCAAGAGGTTGAGGAATTTCTGAACAGAAAGGGCATTTGCATTCAAGATGAAAACCATACATACATCTGATTGTATGGTTGCCAGGAAAATCTTCTTCTACTCCCTGTGTTTGTCTGCGATAGATATTTTTTGGTGGAAGTTTGTCGACAATATAGAACCTAATGCATTACATTTGAAAAGAAAAGAAAAATAAAATTCATTACATTGTCTTTTCAAGTTGGGGACACAACGATCAGGAATCTAGCCCATATGAAAGAAGTCTCAGAAACACTTAGTGCATTTTATCTAAAAGAAGCACAACCTCTAAGCAGTTTGACCCCGAGGGTCTATTTTTTCAATACTTAAAATCCATAAGATACAATAATATGCTCACGAGATTTGACAAGGAAATCGGTGACAATCCCTGCACAAAAAAGTACATCAGTGGATGCAGTGAGGACTTGTCGACAAAAATAAGCTCAAATACGAAAAATAAAAGCAAATAAAGTCAAAGGGGGGAAATCAACACCAATGTCCAGTCTTCCTTCAATCCTCAAGAACATAAGAGGTCCTCCTCTAGACAAGGAACACAACAACATAATCTAAATAGAGAAGAGAGTTATGGAGTGTGTGTTGGAGGTGATGGTGAAGATAAATGACTCCATGTCAATCTTGAACCTTCACATGCAGTGTCACAAAAAAAAGGAAATGAACCCCAAACATAGACAATTCCCAAGATTCAGGAAGCCCAAGAAGTCTAGGAGATGTTGATTATATGTAGATCGATAGTATAGAGCCACTTGATTGGGAAGCCCAGAGAATTGCAAAAAGCTAGCATCTTGAAAAGAAGCTCACAAGAGAATAATCAATGGTGTTTGAGTAGCACTCCTTGATGTTGCACAATACTCAATACAACAAGCACGAAAGGAAACTGCACATAGAGAAGGTTAGTTTCAAAAATAGAAAGGTGGTTCACAGATCAAGTGATGACATGGATGTCTCAAGATTTGGACCATCTTCCCTCATGAAACTACATCGTTTCATATGAGATGCACGTTTCGATTCGATTTCTAACTAGGAGTTGCAAACCATTAGATTGAAGAAGAGAATAAGTGAGCTTGAGGACGCACTGACTCCCAAGTCTCTCTTTTCAAAGCCATTGACCATACTTCCAAAAGAGTAGGCTCTTACAAGTACCATTGAAACCTCAAATCCAATCAGAAAAACACTTCAATTGTCAAATGGGATCAGAGGCTATGTTGCTGAAAACATTAACAGAAGATTAGAAATAATCAAACAGACATGGGAGGTCAATACCAATCTACGTAATCTTTAAAAAAGGATTACAAATTTTACTAAATATATGCGAAGATATTTGGAGCATGATCAAGTTTATTATCAAAACGAGGTAAATACTTTCATCGCATGAGTCACTAGTATGAATGACTATCAAATAAACTAGAAAGGATTTCCCTCATACAAAAGAATAAAGAAAATAAAGGTTGGTTGGGAAGCATGAATAAATGTGCTATAAGGTGCAATGGTTGCTTACAAAAAAATCAATGGAAAAAGAGGAGATGCTACTTCAAAAGAAATTGCTATTGTTAAGGAACTGCAGGGCCCATATTTTTTCAGGAATTCAACCACGATCACCAAAGAAGAGCTTGATAGTGAGTTAGCCACAATGAAGACCTCATTGGCTAATGACTTCGACAGACTTGGAGAATTTTCTTATGAGGAACTGAAATAGTGGCTTGTTACATTTTTCAATAACAACGAAGATCACTTCTCGGTCTTCGAACAAGTCCATCTTGAATGCAAAGAAGTGGAGGATATTTTCTCTCTTCGAGTTAAGCAAGAAATAACCATCGGGCCAATCAAATACTAAATTGATGATTGGGTCAATAAGTTCTTGGAACATATTTTCAACCGAGTATAAGCATCAGAGACAGCTCAACAATAGTCCAAAGAAACAACTCTTATAAAGCCAGATGCATACCTACAATAGGAAAACCATAACAACACAACACTTCCTTCTTGGTAAGTAGTCAAGCAAACATTGCATCTTCTTTTGCTCTTCTTTTCTTTCGTCACTTGTTAATGCCCCAAAATTACTTATTCTATGCTTTTTCAAAACCTAACACCCATTTCTAACTATCTTTATTTCTTTTTTCCAGGTATTTCTTCTATTTTATGGAGGGAGCCCCAATCCTAATATGTTTGGACAAACAAATTCACTTTTTACAGACCTTATTTAAAATACAATTGTATATTTTTTGAGCTTTCCCAAGAACTGTTTTGACATTTACATAGATTATTGAAAATATAATTGTATATTTGTTTATCTTGCCAAGGCACTGTTTTGGCATACATGGCTGCTAATTTTCTAGAATTTTACTTTCACACATAATTTTCATGCATGTGTTCACTCTCTATCATTTTTCAATGAAATATCATGTGTTCTATGCATATGTAGCCATTGAATTTTATTCCTCCAAATCATGTTTTGACCTCCATGCTATAATTAGTAAATTTGGTATCATATTGTAAAAACTCAGTAAAATAGTATCTGGTCCTTTCTCAAACCTTTTTTTTTATTTTTATTAACTTAACCAACATGCTCCCTTGTTAGGTATTGTTTTAATTCTAAACAACATCATCATAATTTGTGGTTCTGGATTTGATTTTTTTAAGTTCAAAGTCTATCATTTTTCAATGAAATATCTTGTTTTGTGCATATGTAATCATTTCCTCTGATTCCGCAAAATGATATTTTGGCGTCTATGCAATGATTAGCGAATTTTGTATCATTGTAAAAAATGAATAGGATAGTGTCGGGTCCTTTCTCAAGCCTTTCTTTCCTTGTCTATGTTTACTTAACCAAGCTACTCCATTGTCAAGTTTTGTTTTAATTCAGACCATGATCATAATTTATGGTTCTGGATTTAATTGTTTCAAGTTCGAAGTTTCAATATTGCTCTGCTTTTGGACTATCCATCTCTTCAATTATCTGCAAATGGTCTTCTCTGAGCTTTGGTTACAGAAGTAGGTGTATCGGTAACTAGTTTGTGATATCCTATTATCAATTTCAACATTGTGCACAAGGAACTTATGTTGTATGGGGAAGTCTACCCTATTTGTTTTCCACAAAACTTAAGTTGCACACACTTTACATTGTTTCTCGCACATCGTAACATCCGAACACTTTACATTTTTCCCTCCATAGCTCCACTTCAATACATGTTACATTGCTTCCTCTGCATTTTTACCTCTAAATACTTCATTTTACTAAGTTCTATGCAAGATATTTTTAGTTTTTTTTTTTTTTTTATAATAAACATTGTTACTTGAAATAAATTCAATTCAACAATAATTTTTAATTTAAACATATGCATAAAAGAATTTTGTTTATCGAGAATTAAAGCTAAAAACTTACAAAATGAAATTTCCATAAATCGAACAGTTATCATGCAAATTAGAATCCGTGCTATGGAACAATTGGAAGTACAGAGTTGTAAAGTGTGGGAATGTGGGAGGATGTGCGATATGAATCATCGTCACAAGGGTTCAAATTAGATTTTGTTAGATGTGTGGAGCATATGCATGTGCAAACGCCTAGAAGATATGGATGTGCGGATGATATGTGTGTGCCAAAGATATATATGTTGAACACTTCACTTATTTACTAAGTTTTGTTCGACATTGAGCAATTTACCTATTTTCCTACTTTTTTACAGAGTTTTATGAAAAATGCTTTTGGTTCTAAGGCTTCAAAATGTTTAAAAATGAAGTTGTCACAAATGAGTTGCGGACGTGTGGAAGATATATCTTTGGGGATGATGTCTCTATGCCCAACACATATCTATGCGATAGATATATATGTTTAACAATATTTTTTTAGTTAAGCATATGCATGAAAGCATTTTGTGAACTATTAAAAGTGTGGGGTTGCGAAGTGCACGAGTGTGGTAGGACGAGTGATATCAATTATCCACACAAGGCTTCAAATTAGACTAAGTATTGGTTGTGCGAGGGATATGTCTGTGCGGACGTGCAAGGGATATGCCTTTCTTTCCGCAATTCTAACATGTGGATACTTTGCATTGGTTCTTGTCGATCCTAATCTCCAAACACTTTACATTCCGTTTTCAACATTTCACTTATTAATTTACTAAGTTTTATACCACACTAAATATTTCACCTCTTTGCTTATTTTTATAAAGTTTTATGCAAAAAATTTCACTACAAAAACTTTACATTGCTTCCACATATGCTAGTGTCCATGTTCAAAAAATTTCTTATTTACTAATGCGGAGTGCAGAGGTGCAAAGGATATATCTCTGCCCATAACGGAGTGCAGAGGTTATATCTCTGCTCATAGTGGAGTGCATGGTGCCTAGATATCATCATAGCAAAGCATAGTGCCTAGATATCATCATAGCAAAAGACTTATTTTTTAATATATGTATATACTTATAAGCACTGAGATATCTAAAAAGTTAAAAGACTTTTGTCTTAATGTTTGCTCCAGGACATATATGCACATCCTAGTGTTCAAATTTCAGTTATTGACATTGTTTCCGGCATATGCTAACCTCCCCATTGAACACTTCACTTATTTGCTAACTTTTACTCTCCATTGAATGCATTGAACAAAATTTGATGCTAAATCTTTTCACTGCAAACATTTTGCATTGTTTCCCATATATGCTAGTGTCCCCATTGAACATTTGACTTTTTTACTAAGTTTTATTCCATATTGAACACTAAATGTTGCTACTTGTTTCTACTTTATTCTCATCATTGTCTTCTTTGCATAAACAATAATACCATTCTTCTCTATTATATAAATTATCCTTTGCCAAAAAATTGTTCATTGCCTATACATTTAGCTGTATTAAATCACATTATTCAACATATATTCAGCAACTACCTACATCTACGAGGACTGTGTTGCCATGCAAAGTTGATTTATAAAAATAGAATTAGCACACACAGCGATTGAAGTCTTCATATATAAGATACTCAAATTTAAAAAATACACATACCTTACGCTAAGAATTCGAACAAGTAACCTTCCGCATGTTTTATTCAAGTAGATATTTTAATATAGTCCAGTACAATTCCATGTTGCAGTTTAATGCATGAATCAACGAGTTACACACACCTCTGCTTAAATATTCACCTGGCTGCTATCAGAATATAAATTAAACACCTGGGACACTCTGCAAAAAAAAAAAGGCCAAGCTGGTCCAAGTTTCTGCCACCTCTGCTGTAAAAATTTGGAAACAGCAGACCACCTATTTATTGACTGCTCATTTACAAAACGGGTATGGCAAAATACTACACAGATGCCAAATCTTACATCTTCCTGGGATGGAATCTCAATTCCGGACTGCTTCAAAAACTGGGCACAACAAGGGCATAAGCATATGCAACTTTCTTCCATTGTTTGTTGGACAATTTGGCTGGAAAGGAACAATATCATTTTTGAGAATGGGATCCTGTCTTCAACAGCAACAACTTGCACTTGGAATCTTTAATGTGTGGAATGTGATACTTGTTACAGAGAATAGACTACATCGCTCATCAATGGTGTCAGAACTTGATGATACCCCAACTGCTTGGTTTGATGGAGCTGCGCTCACCAATGGATCTCTAAGTGAAGCTGGGTGATAAAAAAATCACTCACAATAACTACCACAATTGGACCTTTAATTGTGGCCCAAGCACAAATACTAGGGCAGAATTTTTAAGTGCCTAAGCCACACTATATTTAGTTGCTAGACTCTGCATAGCAAACCTCAAGGTTCTTGGAGATTCTAGCATTGTCATTGAATGGCTAGGTGGCAGGGGAAAACTACAAACATTCTAACTCTTGGCCTGGATGGACAGACTAAAACATCTAGAATCATATTTCAATAAAATCAACTACAACCACATATTTAGAGAATACAACAAATCTGTTGATCATCTCTCAAGTTTTGAGATTAGGGAAAAAAATGAAGATCATCACCTTTCATCACGAGATAGATGACCATAAGAACCCACCTCACACTCTTTCTCTGTGCTAAGATTAACTCTACCAACACTTCAATTATGAAATCAGGAATGCATTAAAAACATAGCTCACATCAGCCATCCCATCATTGCACTTGGCAGCCCACTCTACATCTACTACAGATTTTTCTCCACATCCGAAAACATTTCATGTTACATGCATATATTACTATCACCTTTTGATTGGTATGACCTCCACAAAAGGGGACTATCTTTTGATGCTGAATGACTGTATATTCGTTAACTATCTTTTGATGCGGAATGACTATATATTCGTGTTTAGTGTTTCAGGACACAAATTATATTTTTATATATAATGTGAAATTTCCCAGTTGGTAAAAATAAAATTAATATCAAATCACGAAATTTATTTTATCATTCAACTTAGGGGTTTCTCTACGTCTGTTGGTTTGTGTTTTTTCAAATTTTAGCGAGTTTGTTTTTTCTATTCTAGGGTTCGCGTCTCATTACCGTCCGTTTGTTTGTTTTTTATTTTTATCAGGTTTCTCTGTCTGTTTGTTTTTTCTGTTCTAGGGGTTCGCATCTCATCGACGTCACAAGGCGCCCCAGGTTTCCGGACGGGTTATGCCAGGCAGTCTACAAGAAATTTATTTTTAATTTAAATTTTATGGATGTAAATGCCAGAAGACACACAAACTCAAATATTTGAAAAAAAAAATAGATGAATTGAATGCATATTTAACAGAATACAGGACCAATATAAAAAACTGGAAATAATTAATATTATCTAGATTATAATCATTGTGGGTAAATTTAATTATGCCTCCTGCCCAGATCGCTTCAAAGAAAGTCATCCTTTCCACACGCCTTGCGAAAGGTATGATTGCACCTTGGAAGTAATCCAAACTTTACTTCATCCTCCAACTCTGACAAGCAAATAACATCATATCAATGAAAGAAAATTGGAGCACTAACGCTATTTGTAAATATTTAAGAATGATAAAGAAGAAATTTTAAAATGGGAAAAAATATTAATATAAGAATAACGTTATTTATAAAAGCTCAAGAAAACTCCAACACGAGTATAACTTACTCCATTGCTCTATAATCGTTATCGACCAAAAAACTAATAATTAATCTTCAGTTTTACAACTTTACAAGATATTGTAAGTTTGTAAAACCAAGAATGAGGGTGATGCGAACAAAGATTAATAAATTTAAATTTTTAAACAAAGCCGTTACATTAAAAACCTAAAGTTCATTTAATGAACATACTTTAGACTTTTATATGGGTAGATTAGATATGTATGGGATTATACGGGTAAAAGATACGAATGGACTCATCTAATTATGTAAATAGAATTTAAAATTTAGAATTAAATAAAAAATTTCAAATACATAAAATAAATTTAAAGGATATTTAAAAGTTTAAATTGTGTTTTGTGCAGATTTATGTTGTTGGATTTTGATTAAAATAGTCAAAACTTTAGACAATTTCAAATCTCAAAGCTTTAGTTTAAAAGTTCTAGGTTTTGGTCCTTGCTAAAAATTGTTAGATCTAAATATTTGAGTAGTTAATTGTGTATAATCCTAGTGCCCATAACACTGAATCTATTTTTACATTTAAAAATACAATTTAAACAACAAAAATTTATAATTTATACAAATTCATGTTGTCAAATTCCAACCAAAAAAATCAAAACTTATAACAATTAAACAACACCAATTCCAAATGCATATAACAAACTATGACCAGACCTAAAAATTTAGCCCAATTCAATTTTTTTTTAAATTAACTTACTTAGCTTTATGCCCGATAAAAAAATCTTATGAGAGCTGACTCTACTCGTAAACATTTAAATAGAATTTAAAATTTGGAATAAAACAAACTCTGACGATACCTTAAAATTTAGCCTAATTGAACTTAGTTTATGCGGCATGCCTGAAAATAAAATATTATGATAGCTGACTCTACTCTCTTCCCAATAGGGTTTGGAAAGCTGATCTCTACCCATAATTAGGGTCCCACTCTAACAACTTGTGCCCACTTAAAAACAATCCCACTGCAAGTCATAAGCCGTGGCCTGTCCATCGACGTAGATCGCAAGGCCTTTCTCTGCAGGTAACCAGTCTGCTACCGCCTCGTCAATTAACGCTCATCCATGTCGACCCAAGTCGTTCAGAATTTTCTTCCGTCGTTCATCTCCTGGGCTGAACGCCAACCCTTTCTCCGCTACATACTGACCGCACTGTTCCCCACTCATATCCAAGAAATATGCCCCCTGCCGCTCATCCACCTACAGGTATTCTATCCCTTAATTCTTATACATATATATCGATTTTATTCTCCTTCATTTATTGGCACTCATAATCGATCTATCTGCAGGACGACAGACCATTGAGATGGCCGACGGTAGCAGCGGCTTGTCTCTGTGGATGCGCACTGGGCTTGTTAAGCGGCGGTCACATGCTCCATTGCCCAGTGAGCAGGGGCCGGAGAGAAAGAGGCTTCTTTTCTTGGGGTTTCGGGTTTCTCTGGTACGGCGTCATGTGCCTGGGCGGCCTCTTCCACCACTGCATAGACCCGTCGCCCTTCTTTTATAAAATGGATGTCATCGGGACCGCCTGCTTCTCGATCTCGATCGTCTCCGGTTCGATTCTCGCGAACGACACATCTAACGCGGCGAGGATCCTTCTCGTGGCTGTCTATGGCGGCGTGATCTTCTCGGCCGTTTCCGGTTCGCAGGCTGTGCTGGAAGTGCTCTACTCGGTGCCTATGGCTTTGGGGGCCGTGGCGGGAGCTTGGTTTCTGTGGAAGGTTAATACGGGGGGCGCCGTGAGGCAAACGTCCGAGGCGGCGAGAAAACGTATATGGACGTGGTCTGCAGTGGCCGCCGTAGGAGCGCTAACGGCGGGTGGAGGTATTGTGGGGGATAGATGGCTGTGCCTTCTCTTTGGCTCGAATTTCAGTATGTTGTTTTGGGCATTCTTCGGCTGTAACGTCGCCGTCTTTGCTTGCTTTCCCATTGTTCTCCTGGACGCGCCTCAGCAAGGCCAAAAACCTAATCTGAAGCAATCGTGAATAATTTCATTTACGCGTTCTCCCGGTCTGTGGGAATCGATCCGTTACCCTTAAGAAAATGCCACGTTTTCAATTCTATGATTCTTTGTGCTTCAAATTTACCCCTTTCGAAGTTTCTGTACGCCTATAAACCGTACTTTCTCGAATGATTTTGTAATAATGGGCGTCATCCACATGGAAATAATACATCCAATGCTATTCGTTCATTTTCTTAAATATTCAATCTTATAATTGGAATAATTGGAATTTTTCTTAATTTATTAATATATATATTGTAAACCAGCATACCCCTTAGTTGTTAATGGGAATGCCGAAGTAATTTGAGAGGAAATTTCATATTAATGTTGTTAATGGGAATGCTGAAGTAATTTGAGAGGAATTTTCATATTAATGTTGTTAATGATAAGCATAATCATATTTGAGCTTGGTTCACTATTTTGATGAAGACCTATTATATGTCTTGAACAAAATCTACAAAAATCTATTTGTAAATAATATTACTAGCACAGCCGCTAAATAGCTGTTGGTGAACGCTGAAAGGCTTATGGTTGATAAGATGAAACCAAGAATATGAAACAACTGAAGAATATAAAACTGTTGACCTCCTTGCAGCAATTATATTGTCAGTTAGAATGAAGAAAAAGTTTGATGACACTCATTTGCTCATTCCATTAACAATGATACTGTCAATCAAAATGAAAAAAAATCTGATGAATCTCATTTCCTCAATTTATAATTATTTATGTTGTCAGTCAAAATGGAAAAAAGTCTGATGAAGTTCATTTGTTCATTCCATCACCTCCTTGTAGCAATAATAGTGTCGACCAAAATGAAAAAAATCTCCTTCCGACTCTGAAGTGGGAGGACTTCTTTTCTCTAAAACGAATTTAAAAAAATGAGATACGCACTCAGATCTCATTGTACGAACAAATATTAAAAAACCAAAACAATTTTTTTGATCAGACAAACCTTTTTCACTGAATCTTGAAAGCCATCATACATTAAAAACTTTTGCGAGTTTTACTTGCCGATATAATATAACTGATTCCCATTTTCGAAAATCTCTTGATATGTACAGATAATTGTGTCCGACCGTTCAAAGAGGTTAGATTAACTTATTCTATTTAATATTGAGTTTTCTATTAGAATTCTTGAATTATTGTGTCCGACCGTTCAAAGAGGTTAGATTAACTTATTCTATTCAATATTAAGTTTTCTACTCGAATTCTTGAATTATGTTGACAAAATTAAGAAGATTTCATACAAAAATGTACAAGAATCCAATGATTTGGAAGAGCCGCTGCAAACACTCTTACACTCATTGCAAACATAATTCAATTTTCCAATTTGTAACCAAATTAGTTTTCTTCGTATTCAGTATTTCGCTACATGTAGCTTACTTGCATCTGAGAAGATTGGGCGCGACTGAGAGCAAGAGATATTCAAAAATACAAGGATGTTATGAAGAGTAAATCACATTCATTGATTTGGGAGGACGACTAAGAATATGCCAGCATCTTCAATTGTTAGCCATCAAATTAAAATTTTAGTTTAAAAGGTGATTAATTGTGCACATTGTCAATAGGTATAGGCCTTTCGGCGTAAAGATACATCTCAGTGGTTGAGGGAAGTTTTCATATCACTATTGTTAATTGGAATTGTGAAAATATTGCAATTAAAATGAGTTTACACTATAACAATCTCCTTTGCTTTGGGTGATAACTTTTTATTTTTTTCCCCTCAAGTTTAGTGATTTCTTGCTTTGAGAAGAAAGCAAAATTGACTTTTTGAAAGGTGTTGATGAATAGAGAGAAGAATACACCTTTAAGATTATG
>ML813391.1:23477-40956 GCA_009831015.1 Picea engelmannii | reverse complement strand
TTCTATTCAGCTCAGTTGTTCAAAACTGTCATCTTCTGATATAACTCATGAATACGAATTAGATCTTCTTACATTCTTGTATGACCCTGCAGATTTGTACTTGGTTATCTTGAATGTCATTCTTCATATCTTAATTATTTTTGCTGTAACTGATATCTAGTTTCTCGAAGCACTGGTTTATTTAGAGGCATGATATGTTATCTTCTTGCTTAGCCATCCTCAGTTATCCCATTGATCCACACTTTGATTATTTATAATTTCTTAAGTTACCAAGCATTCTTAGCTTACAACCCTAAGGAGTTTCTTGGAGTGATAACACCTTCTAGAAACTAAAAATTCATGCCTATATCATATGATCTTCCCCCCTGTATAAACATGATTAGGCCGTGGAGTAACAATCTTTCCAAGGCATGTAAAAATTCACTATAGAACTGATTAAACTGTTTTTAAATCTCTAGAATATAAATGAATATTTAGAAAACCATAGCATAAGAAATTGATGATCAGTTCATCCAAAAACCATCATAGGTTGGCATTGTAGATGACAAAAGATGAACAATACCACAGACGTATTTAGAAAATTATGCTGTGTAGGAGTCTGAAGAGCAAGTCCTGTCTGTCCCTTGTCAAAGTCTGTTACAACTGTGGTGAAATAAGCTTTTGCATATCAATAGAAAATCCATAGTAATACTGCCGCATAAAACATTTCAACCTATCTTTGTTTTAACAGAACATATTTCTGCACCGTCTACCTGAGTCCTTAATATAATACTTAAAAATCAAAATGCCCATATCAGAGGATCATTGCTGCTATTTAACATAAGTGGCATTGTTATGAAAAAATAAATAATTAAATTGAGAAATGAAATTTGCAGGACAATGAAGTCTAACAATCTTACACTGATTTATTATTATCAGGTCCAATAAACAGCCTGCCAGGTGCTGTTAATTCACATGAATTATCACAGCATTATTAAAGTTGGACCAAGAGATGGGATCTCTCAAAATATAATTTGAACTAAGAACAAAGAGGATTCACAATAAATATCACATCGTGGTTTTAGTAATTTTATTAAATCTTAGCCAAAATACTAAAGAATGAGTCTAATAGCAACAGCCAAAGATATCCCCGACAAGAGGAGAGTCAAGAATTCAGTGTTAATTACACTAAAGTTGGCAAATAAGTCTTATGTATGGCATACTGACCTGTCTGAATTTACTTCTGGTGTACGGCTTAGTAATCTTACAAAGACAGGAAACATAAAGGAATATAAAACATTTCTTCATCTTTCCATCATCACAGTTAGCAACGATTCTTACATTTTAACAAGCTGCTCATCATTGGCGAAGCTGGAAGACGTCGTTTCCTGGCCTTTCAATGGTATATCACTCTCATTATCCATTAAGCCATATTGGCCAATTTTCCGGAAAAACTTGACAAAATTATGCCAGTGGTCTCCAAAGAACATAGATGCACCCATACTTTTAAAAGTGAAAGAAGTCAAAAGGGGGAGATTCGGAGAGTTTCTAAGATGAACATTGTCAGTGATCCTCTTAAAAGTAGCATTGTCACAGCAGGGAAATGAATTCTCGCATGCAACTGCCACGCCATGTTTATGACTTGCTCTTCGAATTTGAAGGAAAGCTGACTCTGGACTACATCTTGCTTCAGCAGGATAGTAGATATCTGAAGCATCCATCCTCGGAAAAATCACTAACGATGCATTTTTGGAAAACATCTCCATGAAGGCATCATACCCATCATGACCTTCTACATTATATAATCGAGCCGTAAGTTCTGCTGCATGTGACTTTGTTTTATACCACCAATGAACTGTTGGAAGCTTTCCAGATACTATTACCTCATCCTCCAGGAAAATACTTGCAGCTAGAGAAAGCATGCGATCTCCGTGAGCAATCAGTTGTGCACTATACCATGTAAGAAAAAACTCTCCATAGGCGTAACTCCAAGACCCACCATTTTCATTGAAGAAACCTCCTTCATTAGGCCACTGATTATATGATGGAGTATCATGTGGACCTCCCAGTCCCCATACAGGGTGACCCATTGCTTCAGAATGCTGCTTCAGGTTGGCTAGCATATATTTATCATAGCATTTAAATTCTCCCACTCCAGGGAATTTCCACATGCCCTCTGGGAAGGACGGATATTTCAGTTCACCATCGGGACCAAGACCGACAGATATTCCCTGTAGAACAAAAGGCATGCATCAGCAATTCACTGAGATCTTCAGAAACATCCTTGAGTTATAAGCAGAAACGTAATATTCAGAGTCTTTGGTTTCCAATTCCACATATTAAATATATCAACGTGGACCTTTTTCAGAAGGGAATTCTTTTACTTCTTTTCTCATATCCATACCTTCCGCAACTAAGTTCAATTCTCACGAAAATGAAATAATCTACTTCCCATGTCCATCTCTTTGATGAATGAGGTTGCTTCGAGTACTTTCTCCTTCTAATTCACTAAGCAAACGACAATAGCGTGTATAAGAAACTAACTACTTATGTTGTATTTTACAAGTTGGATTCAACACACAGACCACTGACATGGATGTCCTCAATGCAAACAGTAAACATATAGTTAAATTAAAAAGATGGATTACTTACCACAACTGTATTTCCAATATAGTCGGAGAATGTAGATCTGAATCTTTGCAACATATCAGAGAACAGTTGAAGTGGCGTACGGCTTTCAAATAAAGGAAACCTGTCAATAGCTAGGAACAAACAATCTTTGTACCTATTTCCCAATCGGTCTGTGAAGAAGATGTTTGGATCACTTTTACCCACTGTAAAAACCCAAGATGGAAGAGGTATAAACGAGCTTTCTTGACCAGATTTACTCCAATCTTGCACGAGTTGGTGTCCTTTTCAAGGGACAATAAGCTTCAATCGCAGCAGCTCGCTGTAGTCATTGCACATGTGCCCGATGTCCTCAGTGGCAAATTAACCTGGAAGGTACGCAACTTCTCCCTGTTCAAAGAAATTATCAAGACACAGAGGATCATGAGCCCAGTCTTCCCGGCAGGAGAATGTAATCTGCGGCTCAGCGTGTATAAGTCGTCCGTCAATGGGGTTGATTATATTTCCAGGCTCTTGAAGAGCAAGAACACAGAGAAGTCGATGTCTTCCCTTCCAGAGCACACTTGTTGGTGCCTGTTTTGGATGTCTGTCCTGAATCAGCGGGCCAGGATGAATCATATGCACAGGAATTCCTACAGTCAGATTGACAGCAAAGGACATTGAGATCGAAGGACATGAAGATCATATGACGGTGGAGAAGGAGATAGTATCCTATTGACAACAAAGGACTGACAGCAAAGGAAATAACAGAAATAACGAAATCTGATAAGATCCGATACAACACTGACAAGGCACTGAATAAGAGGCGGTTTCAAAGGATGGTTTTAGAAACCCTATTAATCAGTTGACAGGTTTTTTACAAAACCTAACATTAAAATATGCCTTCGATATAATAAACATTAATTTTTAATTATAATTCAATTTTTTTAATAAAATAATAATTTTTTTTAATAAAATAATAAATTATAATTATGATGAATTTATCTCAATTTATTAATATATGTAAGTAAATGTTAATTATTGAAAATACAATGTTCAAATCTTTGGTTTAAATTTTATATAACTTTAATACAGTGTTATTTTTCATATTGTATGTAATGAATATTGTATGTAATGAAGCTTCACGTGTTTATTTATTTTAATATTATAAAAAATATATAATGTTATTATGTATTTTAATATTATAAAATAAAATACATGTATTTATAAAAAAATATTTATTTATTTTTGAAATAAATAAATTAATATTATATAATATGTATATAATTTTGGGTTTAATAGTTAAGAATATGTATTTTTTCTTAAGAAGTTATAAGTTCAAATTTAAAGGGAGTAGGGTATGTATACTTTTGTAGACTTTACCAATCAAATCACTCGACAAAAGAAGTCCTTTGTCCCACAAACAAGAATAGCTCATACACATATCATACACCAATTAGATATGTGGCTTTGTATGACCTTACTTAATACTCACCAAGTGAGATTGAAACTCTTAAATTCAGGACCTAAAATGATAACGTTTTAACTATAATTGATATCTCACCAAATGAGATTGAAACTCATAAATTCAGGACCTTACTTGCTGGTCAAAATCCCCTTGGAATGATATACTTATTGTGTGGATATGCAACGAGAATTCCCATTCTTCCAAGAATAGCCACTACTTCATTGACAAATGTGTATCACTCCCGTGCAAGAATCTTAAATGACGGTGTAACCCTTTACACAATATGCAAGATTAGGCCGCCGTGATACCCTATGTAAAGAGATGCCTTGTCATCTTTTGGAACTTGCAAAATGATTAGGCCCACCTCATAACCTATATAAATAGGTTCTCTGATAATGGTTGGACTTTTGCATGCTCTGATTCCAACCTGACAAAGCAAAGCTCAATGAACGAAACGTGAGGCCATGGACCAAAGTGCCAAATGAAACCTTTTTTAGTCACACATAATCGGTTGGAACATAAACGTTATATCATATAAGCATGGTTATGGTTAAAATCTTGTTTTAAAGATGTTTTTCTATATTCAAATGATATTTTTAGTAAATTAAATAAATGACAGTTTTGGTTAATTAGATGAGATGTAGCGATCTTAAATTAACTAGATATTCAATAATAATAATAAATTAAATTTTTATTTGATTATATATATATATATATATATATATATATATATATGAATGAGATGGTGAAATTGTATTTATCTTTTTCATAATTTGGTAAATATGGCATTCACAGTTTGGCGAGCAATGAGCAGCTTGGTGCGGAGTCTTTAAGACTCTGCAGCATGATGGATGGATCATCATGGATCATCGATATACCATTACCTGCATCGATATACCATTACATGCATGAGTTCACGCTGAACCGTACAGGATGGAAGGGGATGGTTGATGTTGATGCGGATAACTTGGCGCCATCATATCTTGCTGCTAATTATTCAATTATATTAATGGACGTCATCTTGTTGTCGATTATTCCCAAGTCGAATCTCCATCCAATCTAGGCCCCCATTATGAATTATTAACTCACCACCAAACACCGCACCTTCATTCAACCTTGCGTCCTCCAACTTCGCATACACACCAACTTGACATACACCACAACATACAACGTTGGAGCAGGAAGTGGTTTGCATTGGAGCACGAAGCAGTTTTCTAATTTGGAGCGAGCTTCACAGTAAGTGATTTATGAACCAGAGATGGCTTGATAATTTATGTTACATTTCAACTTAAACTGTTTAATTTATGTTACAATTTTATTTTAATGGTTGTCCTAGACTGATAGGCATACCTATACGCGCCACCTTCCTTTACCCAGGTAGGCATATTTCCTTTGATACGCTCTACCGGTAGGCATACTTCCTCGACCAATTCTATTTTAGTTGTAATGCCTCTCACACTAATGGTTCCATGTTTCTAGAATTATCCTTCCAAAAAACAGGTTTGAAACCCTTAAAATAACTTTAAAAAATCAATTTTAATAGTTGTTGAGCCTCTGTGAAAAGCTACAACTCTCAGGTGAGGATGAAAATATGTGTGAAAAAATACATCTCTCGGGGGAGGTTGAAACTAAGTTCATTATTTGGATATGCAAGTAAAAATAAATCCATAATGGGAGAAATTTACAACATACTTCCTTTGATACACCCCACCCAATAGGCATACTTCCTCGTCAAGTTCCATTTCTGGATCCAAAGGCAGTAGTTTTTGAAGCCATTGCATGTGTATATAAAGGGTACGCTATTCTTGTAATATGGATCTGTTGTAAAGCCTCTCACGCAATGTTGGCACTTATCATTATGATGCTGAACTGGAACAGGTGAAAGAGAATCTTCTTGAAGGAATCCATCACTTTGGAACTTGATTGATCTGGAATAATCAGGAATATGAAAGGTAACTTCCTTGTAATATCCAAGTCATGTTCTATTCTTGTTGTAGATGATTTCTTCCCAAGGTCTGATGATGGGCTTGGAAAGAGTATTATGAACCTGTTGCTTTAAAATCTATGGAAGTGGATTTACTGCATGTTGTTGCAGCATTGAAAGGTTTTCTTCACTAAACTCAAAATAAAACTCTTGGAAAGTAGGTTCATGAATAGCTTCATCTTTGTCTGCATATAGAGTTGTCTTATTGAGTTTCTCCTTCACCAACTGTTGATCATCATAATCATTATCATCATTATAGAGAGGATTGTGCTGAACAAAAACTAGTTCAAAACACTTCACTGGTTGTTGATTTTTTAGATCTATCAACTCATCATTCAATAGCTGAGATAGAGATTGAAGAAGTCTAACTTTATCTTGCGTCACTTGCAAACAAGTTAGCATTGATTGAAGAGTTTCTTTGTTCAATATCATTGTATTGTCTTCAGTGGTGTTTATTAGAGTGTTCAGTAACTCTAATAATTCTAGATTTCGAGCCATATCAAAACACTTAAAAGAGGTATGCTTGTACAGGTAGATCCTGATTACAATTTGACTCGACAAAAGAAGGCTTATCTGCAACTCGCTCACTTCAATCGCTCACTTTAACTTCACGCTCGCTTGATTTTGTTTCACACTCACTTGTACTCGCTCGCTTGAAATTTTCTTGATTTCTTCCAAGAAGTTGAGGGTGTCAGATACTACCAAAAATGCACCCAAAACTTTGATGTTTACAATGATTTGAGTTTTACGCAACCTTGTTAAATTTTGACTAAAAATTACAATGACTCTTGGGTGTCAGGCTCAGCCGAGAATGCACCTTATGAAAAATTCAATTCAACTCAAATTGATTTCAAAAAGACAAATAAACTTACAAATACATTATTGCAAGTACAAATATAATTTCAAATGATCCATGATGTGTTGAGTTCGAAATCTTTGATTTGTCCATTATTGATGTGGTTGACAACTTGAATGCTTATATGCTTGATCATATGTGTTTGAATAACATCGTGCATGAGCTTGTGTGTGTAGCATTAAATGCTAAAATTGTAAGTTTGTTTATGTCAAAACTAGACAATAAACAATATAAGCTTCCATGAAAATTTCACCACAACACACTACGCAAGGTATACCTAAGATCCCCTTATTCAATTTCGAACGGATCTAGGACACATCAACCATCAAAATGAATATTTTATTCAACATTTTCACTTACAAAAGATATTGGACCTCTCATATATCATCCTTAACTTACAAAGGCTTGAAAATGTGGAGTTACAAGAAGACAAAGATGTTATTAAAGTGAAAAGAAAAGAACTATTCTTCCCTTTCAAAAGAAGAAAATAAATCTTCATAAATCTCCCACTTTAATGTAGAAAATAAATATTCCTAAATCTCCCACTTTAATGTCTTGTCACTCTAAAAAGAAAGATTGTTTTGAAAATCATGCTTTTATAACTCTTACATAAATCCATATAAAGCCATTCTACCTTTAAAAAAAATTTAAAAAGTGACTTTATAAAAGTTTGTGCATAAATTTGTTTTATATACATGATTCAAGCTATATTTTGCTTGCTCTGCCTCCTCCGAAAATGACTACAAAATCGACTTGGATCCATAAATCATGGAGGTGGGGTTTGTTGTCATGTGTAGATCTCATCTCTACAATCTCCAAGGGTATCTCTACGATATGGTTGAATGTCAATCCCTCCTCTAAACTCGGTTATGGCACGCGCATGGTGCTAGTGAAGAACCAAACCTCATATTCACTTTCGATTCATATCAGATTCTACCGTTGAAGAGCGCCAAATCTTGTTTTCACTTCCAATTTGGAAAAAAACAATAAACTGAAATTGGCAGGTCTTGACTCAATGGTGGTGATGTAATTGTCCTCATATGACTCATTCGTGAATCGCAATAGAAAACACATATATGGGCTCTCTTCTCATTCGCCCTCTCTAGCTTCTCCTATGAATTTGATGCATTGCACACATCAATTTATTCATTTCCAAATCACGGTCTTCTCATCAGAATGCCTTCAATCTGAGAAAAATTCACATTGGCGGCTTCTCATCTTCAACACATGGTCATCTTTTCTCCTTTTCCTGCTCTCATTTGCACACAAAGCTCTTCTACAAGCTTCTGCTAACTCCACGAGTGTGTTAAGTTCATAATGGGACACATTTCAACATCCAGATTGTTGTGACGCCTCTGTGCTTCTTCATGTGCATGTGCCTGTCACTGTCACCTCCATCCTGTTCTAGTTGCGTCTGTGTTCCCTTTTCTAGTATCCAGTGCTTGCACATAAAAAACAGAAAACAACATGGACTGCAGGAGGTGGCTCTGCTTTATTGACTTGATGTTGTATACGTAGAAGGGTAAATTAATTTGAATCCTCTGTCTCTTGGTGCCAACAATCCACACAGATAATGTGTGCCAAATCTGGTGTTAACTTCTACAAGACTACAATTAATAACGAAATCACCTTTCTATTGGTTAAACCTTAGATCAATCCTCTAACCTTGACAATCAGGAACCGTAAATGAGCTTGAGAATAGATTGTTTTCTTATTCATCTAACCCAGATGTGGAAGATATATATCACTTCTGAAGAGAAATACTTGAGAACTCACAACGTGGATCTAATCTTGCAAATTGAAGTGTACAGATCTCAAAATAAAATAAAAATACCTCGACGATTTGAAGGATTTCCAGCCATGAGAGGATTGTTGTAGATTGGAAAACCCCAGACGTCTAACAAGTTATGATCTACACTAACTCGCAGATTCCACTAGAGGTAGACCGTGTCTTCGTTTTTCCCCTGCTTTGCAACTCGTTCTTGTTCATTAATTGGGTCTGCAACACAGCCATGGCAGATTTCATGGAACAAAGTGGGATGAGGTCATTTTCATAGGATTTTTCTTCAAAAGAGGTGACCTCTTCACTCAGATCAGTTTAGATTGATGGATTGGTCATATTGAAAATTATAAAGCATTGCAAAGAATGTTCGACTGCTCTTGTCACTGGGAAACTTTTGGGTTTGGATAAAAAACAAAATACTCCATGTCCCTTTTGCTTTGTTTTTTTTTTACTCCAAAGAAGATATCACGTGTGGCTCATCCATGTGTGTGATCTTCAATAAGGTATATTAAGAAGTGCAAGCGAAATTGACATGGAAATTGGCAGTTCCATGAAAATTTTCAAGTGGCGAGAGGTTGGAGAATTAGTCGCCAAAGTTGGGTTGTATCTTATCTCCCATGGAAAACTACCATGGTAGCATTATCTCCCATGGACAGCTACCATGGTGCTACCAGGCCCTTAAGACCATAAGAGCTCTGATATTATCATCATTTCTTCACCATGTCTCTGATACCAATTGATAAAACATAAGCAAAAAAAATATGGAGGAAAAGGCTCACTAGCCAATTCACTTAATGTATTCATACCAATGGTACATATTTATAGTACAATGGGTGATGCCACCTCATAGAGAGATTTTCTCTAGATCCTAAAATCATGCATGATGACTAGGCTAGGCAATCTTAACTAAATCATTAGTCATCACTTGATGATATATTACTAATATCCTAAATGAATAATACAAATATAGGTGACAATTTAGATTTAGTGATTGGTTAACGTAATCCATAGTCTAACATATATAAGAAAAGATTAAAACATTTTGTTTTTATATGAATTGCTAAAGCACATAAAATTTACCATTTCTTCCAAACATATAAAGAGAAAATCAACAAAATTTTAGAAAATTATAAACAAGAACCACAACAAAACCATGGTAAAGAATTAATGAATGCATTGAAACCATACACTTAAATTATAATCAAAATCAATTATCCCAAAGGGATAAGGATTATCTTTTATTCAAGGCAAGCAAAGGCAATTTAATGGAATTTGATCAATTTTAAATAAATGAATCATGACTACTGTGAATTCTTAAACTGTGACAGCTTTAAATTCCAACCTCTAAAATTATGATAAAAATGTAGTGAAGGCTAATAGTTTTTATAATTAAAGAGATATTAATAAATATTTATAAATAATAATAATATAATCAAACAAGCAAGCAAAGGGATAAGGCTTGTTTTTTATTCAAAGCAAATAAAGGCAAATTAACGGAATTTGATAAATTTTAAATAAATTAATCATGACTACTGTGAATTCTTAAAACCATGACAACTTTAAATTCCAACCTCTAAAATTATGATAAAAATGTAGTGAAGCCTAATAGTTTTTATATTTAAAGATATATTTATAAATAATAATAATATAATCGAACAAGCAAGCAAAGAGATAAGGCTTATTTTTTATTCAAAGAAAACAAAGGAAAATTAATGGAATTTGATAAATTTTAAATAAATGAATCATGACTACTGTGAATTCTTAAAACCATGACAACTTTAAATTCCAACCTCTTAAATTATGATAAAAATGTATTGTAGGCTAATAGTTTTTATATTTAAAAATATATTAATAAATATTTAATAATAATAATAATATAATCAAACAAGCAAGCAAAGGGATACGACTTATCTTTTATTCAAAGCAAGCAAAGGCCACTTCCATAAATGCGCATATATGGAGGTGGTCAGCGTATATGTGCATATACGAAGACCGACTTCCATACATGTGCATTTACAGACAACAACTTCTGTATATGTGCATATATGGAAGCATGCATATACGAAATACGCATTTACGGAAGGTGGCTTCCATATATGAGCACTTCCATATATGCGCATATACAAACGACGCATATACGGATGACGACTTCCATAAATGCACATATACGAACGACGCATATACGGAAGATGGCCACTTCCATAATGGTGTATTTCGTATATGCGTGCTTCCATAAATGTGCATTTATGGAGAAGGTCAACGTATATGCGCATATACGAAAGCGTTCATATACGGAGGTCGACTTCCATAAATGTGCATTTACGGATGACAACTTTTGTAACTGCGCATATATGGAAGCAAGCATATACAGAAGACACATTTACGGAAGGTGTCTTCCGTATATGCATGCTTCCGTATATGTGCATATACGAACGACGCATATATAGATGACGTATTCCATAAATGTGCATATAGGGATGACGCATATACGGAAGCTGGCCACTTCCATAATGGTGTCTTATGTATATGCGTGCTTCCATAAATGCACATTTATGAAAGTGGTCAGTGTATATGCGCATATACAGAAGTGTGCATATACAGAGGTTGACTTCCATAAATGTGCATTTACAGACAACAACTTTTGTATATATGCATATATGGAAGCACACATATATGGAAGATGCATTTACGGAAGGTGGCTTCCGTATATGCGCGCTTCCGTATATGCGCATATACAGACGACGCATATATGGATGACGGCTTCCATAAATGTGCATATACAGACAACACATATATGGAAGCTGGCCACTTCGATAATGGTGTCTTCCTTATATGCATGCTTCCATAAATGCACATTTATGGAAGTGGTCAACGTATATGCGCATATACGGGAGTGTGCATATACGGAGGCCGACTTCCATAAATGTGCATTTACGGATGACAACTTATGTATATGTGCATATATGGAGGCACACATATACAGAAGACACATTTACGGAAGGTGGCTTCCGTATATGTGCATATACGAACGATGCATATATGGATGATGGCTTCCATAAATGTGCATATACAGACGACGCATATATGGAACCTAACCACTTCGATAATGGTGTCTTATGTATATGTGTGCTTCCATAAATGTTCATTTATGGAAGTGGTCAACGTATATCCACATATACGGAGATCGACTTCCATAAATGTGCATTTACGGATGACAACTTATGTATATGCGCATATATAGAGGCACGCATATACGGAAGACGCATTTACGGAAGGTGGCTTCTATATATGCGCACTTCCGTATATGCGCATATACGGATGACGCATATATGGACGATGGCTTCCATAAATGCGCATATGTGAATGATGCATATACGGAAGCACATTTCCTTGACTTCCTGATCGACTTCCTCCTCTGTGATCGGTCTCATCAAAGCTTGATTATTCTCCAGACTAATTAGGGATGGAATATGTTGGGTTACCCAATTGATGGTAGGAATTATGTCAATTGGAGGTTCTGAGAGAATCGCTTTGCAATAACTAACTAATTATGTCAATTGGAGGTTCTGAAAGAAGCTCTTTGCATTTATGTATTGTCTACAGATCATGGAGCGGTGAAAGAACTTTGTTTTCTTTTATCCTTCCGTTAACCACTGTACTTGGGACTTCTGTTTCCAAAGGATCTCCTCCTTCTTGTGTTGGTCTGCAAGTTGTTGCTTCAGGCTAGCCTCCTCTTGTAGTAGGGTGTATGAATAGCTAGATAATATAGATTCTTGTTGAATGTCCTCTAGTCCTTGATGAATAGCATATACGAAGACCGAATTCCATAAATGTGCATATACATACGACAACTTTTGTATATGTGCATATATGGAAGCATGCATATACAAAAGACACATTTACAGAAGGTGGTTTCCATATATCTATGCTTCCATATATGCGTATATACGAACGATGCATATACGGATGACGACTTCCATAAATGTGCATATACGGACGACGCATATACAGAAGCTGGCCACTTCCATAATGATGTCTTCCATATATGTGTGATTTCATAAATGTGCGTTTATGGAGAAGTTCGGCGTATATGTGCATATACGGAAGCATGCATATACGAAAGTCAACTTCCATAAATGTGCATTTATAGATGACAACTTCTATATATGCGCATATATGGATCCTTGTAATACTTAAAGAAATTTGTTTATTCACTGAAATCTTCAAAGATCCTTGAAACTCCATTTTGTACAAATGCATCATCTTGACACGAGTGCATGATATGTCCTAAAGCATGAAAAATAAAAATTGTGTTTCCCTTCCTTTGACTTTATTACCGATGTTCTTCAACCATGCTCGACAGACATGCCATACACATAATAATATCGTGGAGTTGGTCAAAATCCTGAAATGGTATAACATTAGAAGAGAATATATTAAACATCATTATTTGAATTTTTTCTAAAGAAATAAATGCATCACCTTAATGCCTCAATTTCAGCGACAACATCGTCTGTGATGAAAGACTGAACATGTCAATCTGAACGTTCATTGCTTCCAACTCTAAATAGTGTTGACATCCATTTACATATATCATCCGTAGTATTGTGTGATGAAATCACCCAAGCTATTAGAACCCCATTGCGATGTTCATAAAAAATCACCAATGTGTAAAGTTGATACTACATTCAAAAGAAGACATAATTATATTTATATTTAAACTACAAGCATTGAAATGATGATGAATAAATGAATATGATTAATGATAAATATGTACTCACCCCATATTTATTTGTGTTAAATGTTGAATCCATTGATATAACATTGTTGTGTGAGTGTTTGATCATCATTGAACGCATCCACTTTGTTTGTATGCCTATTATAAAAGGGATGTTTTGAACAACATCTTGTTTTTGGTAGAAAAAAAATCTCTCGGGAGAATCATTGTACCAACGCTCCACACTCGTTGGATCACTTTCGTCCTTCACATATTCTAACCTTTTAATCTCATTGTAAATGTTTAAGATATATGTCTTGTCATTAAGGCATCTCGAGTTATCCCTGTGAACAATTCACCAGATTCATGTTTTAGGTCTGATATGAACTTGTCCCATATCATCGTAACATTAAAACCATTTTCAATAAAATGTGTGACACTAGTTCATATATCCATGGTCAAATGTGGTGCATAATTGAATGATTGAGGCCTACCAATTGCATCAGTCCCATGGAAGACAACATTATATTTATCAAGATGCCTTTATGCAGTGTATGTTATAACAACATCATATGGTTTGAGTTGAAGTTGTCGCACGATAAAATGACATTGACAACCAACTTTAATGCTTTGAAGTGGATTACGTTTTTTTCCCCATCATCTAGTCTATTCATGTTAATTTGTTGTGTGGGCGCTGGACCATATGCACACCAATAGCTATATACAAAAAATTACAAAAAAATAGATAAAACATTTATTCATTTTGACATAGTAAACTAGAAATCAAAATTTATAAATTTATTGAAGAAAAATATGAAGACTCACATAGCATACTCTATATACATTCCAAATTTAGTCTCTTTGATATCCTCCATTTTTTTACTTCGTCTAGTCCGAACAACAAATTGAGTAGGTGCACTTTCTCTTGATTGCCCCCCATTTATGAAATCTTCAAGTCTATAATACGAAATTATTGCAATTTGGTCCCCCCAAACTTTTGTCCATGTCAAATCTTCAGCTGAAAACTTCATCATATCTTCTGGGTCTTGAACATCCAATTCAATAATTTCTTCCCACTTCTTCATTCTTGAATAACTATACAAATTTCATAAAAAAATAATTTGATTTCAATAAATATTATAATGTTGTCTAATGCATTTCTTAATAGTATGAAAGTCTAATTTATTGTTAAATGATATTTTTAAATCTCTTAAATACAACTAAAAGTTATTCTTAAATTAGATTTCTATAAATTATTTTAAATTTCTTAAATTTTAGTGTTGTTTTTTTTTTTTTATTATTACAATATTATTAAAATAGTAAAATCAATAATAACTTAAGTGTATTATAAACATTATAAATTAAAGTTTATCATAAAAATAAATTTAAATATTCAAATCACAAATTCAATTATATTTTATTTGTCTTGAATTTCCATATCAATAATTCCTTTCCACTTCTTTATTTATGAATATCTATACAAATTACATAGAAAATAACAATTCCGTTTCAATAAATATCATAACATTATCTAATCCATATTTTTAGAGTATAAAATTTAATTTATTCAAAACTAATAAAATAATATTTTTAAATTTATTAAATACAATAAAGAAAAAATGATTCTTCAACTAAATTTATTTGGATTATTTAAAATTTCTTAAACTTTAATTATTATTATTTTTTTAAATAAAAAAGGGTAGACCCTCCTATATTAGAGAGGCAAAAGGCTTTTGCAAAATGTACAAAGAAGTATGCCTAGAGTTACCAAAAATGTTGTCGATAATCGGAAACCAGCATAGGTAAAACAGAGTAGCATGATAAAACGTAGAACCAAGTAGCATGATAGAACTTAAACATTGTAGCATTTGTCCTACCCAAAGGAAACCAGGAAAGATGTCTACAGTCCAAATATACATAAAACAGTAACAAAGTAAACTAGGAACCAAGAGCATAAAAACCTAGGTTCCAGGTGGCTTGTAGACCTCGTCCTTCTGCCACGAGAACCCAGCCGGGATGGCAAAATCTTGCGCACAGAGGGGGCACTTCCGCTTAGCTGGTGCGTTGGAGAAAGCATCAAGGAGCATGTCCATACTCTGTCCCATGGTGTGGGCCCGATACTCCAGGTCAGAAAAGTGGCCACGAAGGTCAAACACAAGAGCCAGGTGCTCTTCCCGGAGGAGAGACCCATGCAAGCTGCCACCTATATCCACTAAGCCTGTCGCCACTCCCAAACCAACGTCGAACTCTCGTTGCTCCACAACCACCTTTGCACCCGTCGTTCCTGCTTCCTTCACCTGAGTGTCACAGCAGCTAACATTGTCATCACCAAGCCAGGGAATTTCTTCCACAATGCAGCCGGGGATGTAGTCGTCCTGTGCCGGAACGGGAGTGTGTTTCTCTTGAAGAGTCGCCTCATTGGCGCGGGTCTTTTCCACTATCGTCAAGTCCTCCATGAACGGGTCTTCCACCACAACGCAGGGTGGAAACTCCTCCTCTGTTCCAGCATCCTGCCCATCTTCCTGGATATTAGTCTTAGCGTCACGGCTGCAACCGGCTCCTGGTTCGGCTATGGTGGCGAGGAGCGCCCGCTTCTCTACCCTTTCTTTTTTCCTGATGATGGAGATCGCCATAGCCAAGGCGCGCTCCAACTGCTCTCTCCGACGCCTCTGTGCTTTGTGAGCATCCCAGGCCGTGCCACGGCGAGGTCTTCCTCTTTTCCGAGCCATGGGGAGAGAGCAGAGCGAATACAGTAAGAGGCAGGTGAGCCAAGATGAAAGTGAATTTATTTGCAGGGCGCGAGCAGGCTTAACCTGTCTCGTTTCAAACAGAGAAAGATACACCGAAAATGCTGAGAATCTGAGCGCGAAAGGAGCTTGGCTGCACCAGATCAATCCAGCGAGAATTAGAGCCGAGGCAGGTGCAGCCCTGCTCTGTCCGGACGTGAAGAAATTCATATAGCCAGGATCCGAGACCATTTTCCCACATTTAACCTCTCCCATCCCGAGTGCGCTGTGATTGTTAATGAGCGCGCGAGGGAGGAGTACATCCATACTATGTTTGCTGCAGAGGCCGTCCCCCATCGTTAATGTTGACTTGTGGGTGGTGGTCCTCGACATTTAATCCCAGGCCGAGTGCGCCTCCAGCTGTCACCAAATGGCCGCGTGGCACCGCATCCAGAGCTAAAATTTAATTATTTTTATTATTATTAACATATATTATTAAAATAGTAAAATCAACAACATTTAAAAAAAAATTACATTATTCAAATTTGAAAAAATTATAACAATACTTTAAACTCTATTAGAAATATTGTATTTAATAAAAATTATAATAATATCTTAAAGTTTATCATAAAAGTTAAATTTCATATAAAAATAAATTGATTTCAATAAATATTATAATGTAATGTTGTGAAATATGTTTAGATTTAATTTATTTAAAATAATCAAATAATATTTTAAATATATTAAATACAATAAATAATTATTCTTAAATTAAATTTTTGCAAATCATTTTAGATTTCTTAAATTTTAATTATTTTAATTATTATTAATATTTACCATATAGTTTGAGTGGGTCTAATGGTTAAGAACATGTGTTTCCTCTTAAAAAGTCACATGTTTAAAAAAATATAAAAAAATAATTTTATTCAAAACTAATTGAATAATATTTTTAAATTTCTTAAATAAAAAAAGTTGTTATTAAATTAATTTTTTTTAGATTATTTTAAATTTATGAAACTTTAATTATTTTTATTATTATTAACATTTATTATTAAAATAGTAAATTCAACAACATTTTTTTTAAATTTATATTATTCCAATTTAATTAATTATAACAATACTTTAAAAGTTTATTATAAACATTATACTTAATAAAAATGATAATAATATCTTGATGATGATGATTAATGTCCACTAAGACCGAATTGGTCTAACTAACCTTAAGAGGGTAAGTGATTACTTATGATTCTTTAGAATTTTGTTTCTATGCTAGAAAAGCATTAAGAGAAGCTTTCCAAGATCACCATACTTTTGTTGAGTTAAGAGGTTAGGAAGGTTGGTAGTGTGATAAATATTTTG